>JZKD02S1929841.1:38270-148175 GCA_000966675.3 Picea glauca
AATCATCTTGTACTTGAACATTTAAGTGGGGTAAAAGGAGGTTGCCCCCTCGAAGAGGCTTATTATCTGAAATTATCTCTTTTTCAAGGTGTTGATTACTTTTCCTGAGGTTTTTTTATGCTATATTGATGTTTGGTTCTTAACACAAAATCCCTTTAAAACTATCGGCTCCTCCCGTAGACCAGAAGGAAACGCAACACACAAATTGTATTGTGCAGTCTCACCTGAGATAGATATATGGGTGGCTGCAATACTCAGGTGTTTGCAACTTAGTAATGAGTGGAGATCTGTGGTTGTACTCAATAATGTTTATCCATTTAGTCTTACATCTAATTTTAATAGTCATTTTATTCATGCATATGGAATACCAGATCTAACTAGTTAATTCATTCATCTAACATTCAGAAATTAATTAGAAATAAATATGCATGCATTCATTCACATAAAAAAGTTGTTACAATGGTTCACCCCCTCCTAGGCTATGTCCACAAATATATGGCTCTCAATATTTTATTATGTTTCAGTAATATATCACGCCACGCGTGGTTACAATCTCATATCTACTCTCCCAGCAGACTCCTTGATCCCTGCGCAGCTGACTAGACCTCACCAGGATCCTCATCTTGCGATCTAATGCTCAGGATGGAGTCACTCACTACTTTCCTAGATCACTAGCTTAATGACTCATATATTTCTTACAATTATCTCTTCCTTTGTGTGTCTTTGTCCCCTACTCGTCCGATCCATCCCTAGTCTTCTAAGTATTACTTATTTATATCATTGGCTCACCAACCATTACAATACATTACAAAAAACATAACCCTAGCATCATTATGTCTTCCTTTCATGTGCACCTCACCTGCTTCTCTTACACATGTTTCTATTCCTTCCAATTGTCCTTTCCTCCTTACAGTCTTCTCCTCCAAAAACAACCTTTCTTCCTAAATAGGCCTGCATCCAAGAGGTGAATTTAGAGGTACTTGGGCAGTGGGTATGTTTCAGATTAGAGCATAGAGAAAATAATAGTTTTTATTTGTTGATCTCAGTATGTTACAAATGGTATCAAAGCTATTAGTTTAGAGCACCAGAAATTTGAAGGGGTTTGCTACATGCCAGGACATAGGTTGTTCGAGATTGATTTTTATTTTGAATGAAATTAATAGGTATAGTAATCGATGGAGGAGGATTTTTTTTGTTTTAAACTCTGCATTTCATCCCTGGAAACCATTCTCAGGTGATTCATCATGGACCTGGGTTTCCATCAAGGCCTCACTTGCTTGATTTTGGAAGGGTAAAATCATGAATGTGGGTGTCTATTTTTCTTGTATTTTTAGAAAATAAAATATATTTTCAAATAAATTTCAACTACTGGTAAACAAAAAGTTTTTTTATTTATTTAGAATTTCACTTTACATTAAAAACAAAACTTGTCATGAATTTTGTCATCTTTCTATTGATTTTTTTTGAAATTGTTTTATTGACATTTGATATGTCAATTTAGCGAGTGTTTGTTAGTATGTTCCTTAAAAATGAAGGCATTGATAATGATTTATGTCTATCGGAGTTAATTTACTCATTATTGAACTTTTGTTTATGAAAAATGAAATATGTTGCCACAATACAAACAAACTCTATTAAAGTATGACTATAGCTTTGAAGAAAACATATGAATATTATAATTACTACAATTTTTTGAATTTGACCAATATGAAAAAGTTACATATTTTAAAAACGTTTAGTTCAAAACCATGTATCTTCCTTAATTTTAATTTAAAATTAAAATCTAAAAATACCCTTTTGAAGAGGACAACGAAAGGTTCCATAATATAAATTTTCCATATTTTTTACCTGTTTATTATTCCAGATATTGATTTTTGTTTCACTAAATCATTACGTCATCTCAAAATAATATGCATACATGTTTTTATAAAATTAACTAAAATTACTAAAACTCGATTAAAGTGAGCACAAATTGTTTCAAATGAAATTCAATTCAATTATAAAAGTGTTGGTACTAATTCCAAATCTAGACTCATAGTATTTTAAGGAGTCTTCTCCTTCCCAAGTTGGAGTAAGTTGAAGCGAACACATACGTTTTTGAAAGTAGCATAGTTACAACTTTTTGGTTGAACTGAAAGTTAGTATTTTTTGGCTGAAAGTTAGTTTTAACAGAAAAAATAAATTTATGCTTAAGAAACATAAGGATAAGTGTTAGGATGAATCCGTTCGGTGGTACCTAGTGGAACGCCATTCGAGGGAACCATTAGATTTAACTTTCACCGAAAAATCATTTCATTCGAAATATTTTTTGGCTCAAAACATTCAAGGTTTGGTCGAAAAATTGTCATTAACAATTTTCCACGACCTAATTCTCACAAAAGTGTTACCCACATTCATGATTTTACCTATATCATAATTGGCATTTATGCATCTTGGAGTAACCATGCACAACAACCGTCTATCTCGCCTCTATGTGGGATCTCCACCATTGATCTGTGGTTTGTATTCTTTATCCCACATGCATGGGGAAGGGAACAAATGGGTTGTTTATAATAAAAATGGATTTTTTTATTAGTTGTGTGTGAAAACAGATCCTCAGAACCCGATGAATCCCGCACATAATGTAAACTTTTGTCTTGGTGGCTGATGGCCCAATGGACTAGACTAACATCGAATCACCCCTTGCTAGATCAAATTTTATGCGGAGCACCCCATGTCCTAGTTCCATGGTGGATCATACTATATTCATTTGGTAAGGTTTCTTGGAACTTCAATCCAGTGATTGGTTGGTCTGTTGATCGGTGGACACGATCAAACCAAATATGATTGTTGGATGGAGGGTTTGAGTACAATGACTTGGTCGCCAGTGGACCGGACCAAGACTTGAGTTGAGTGTTGTATGGAAAATTATGTGGAATGATTGGTGGACTAGTGGACCGATGGAATGGACTAGAATGGATTCAAGTCGTGATATATTGTATGGAATTTGAGCATGGTGGGTCGGTGGCCCCATGGTCAAACTGAACCAAAGTCGAGAACATAAGAGCATGGAAGTGGTGTGTTGTGGGTTGGTGGCCTAGTGGATCGAGGTCGAAGGCATATAAATGAAAGAGAAAGGAAATCAGTCCCCGATGAATAGTAGACCAGTGATCGATGTCATGTCATCACCACGTCATTTCCATACCATCATCCACATTAGTAGATTGCCACATAGGCAAGAATGCCTGGAGTCATTTTATTATTTTGGCCATAACTGGAGAATATAATTCATATTGAAATGAAACTTCTAGTTTTTTTCTATAGAGAGGAGATCGACAAAAGTGCTAGAGAGGTCTACTATCTATTTTATGCTTAGATTTTATAGAAATTGAAAAATAGTGGTTTCCAAAGATTTGGGTCCATATCATTGGTAGCGATCCAAATTAAGTTGAAATTCTTGAAGAGAGTCCAAAACGTAGACATGGGAATAAATCATGAAGGAATTGATAAAACCCTAAACATCTAAAACCCTAACCCCAAAATATAAAAATCCAAAAGGTTTGTGGGCCCCAATGGGGGTAGTTCATACGTCAACTTCTATAGGGTGTAATATTTATATACAATATTTGTTTAGGGAACTTGATACCTCATAGAAAAGTTCTATCCAAGGAGTACACATTCCAAATGGACCAATAATTAGAATACAGATTTATTAGGTGTTGTCACTTAAAAAAAAAACTATTAAAAAAATAACCTAATAAAAAATAGTGGAAGTAATTCAAAAGCATTTTTATTATCCAAATGTTCGACAAGATATTTACAAGTACATTATATTATACACTAAATATGATATTTCCATTCCTGCCATCAATAAACAGGGGCTATACACCCCTCTACCTACTCCATATAGGCCTTGGGAGTTTGGGACCCAAAAAACTGTAGAAAAACCAGGAAGATGCAAACTGTTATTTGACCCAATGGAATAAGTGGGAGGCCATTGATGTCCACTTGGAAAATTCCTCCCCCTTTAGGAAGGAATGGTATCCATTACATCAAGTTCCTCCATGGGATGGGGAAAATTCTATTGAATATGATTCCTGGTGAGCCACTTTCCCTAATAAAGAAATTGCTTTGCATTGATGACTCAATATATTTTGATGTTATGTTGTCAGGTTCCATTTTTCTTAGTTTCCATGATATGGTAAATTTTCTCTTATTCAATGTATTCATTATTTATTTATGTAGGGGGAAAGTGTTTGGTTTCATCCAAAGTGTCCAAGAGAGGTAGAAAATAGGGTTGAAGCAATTCCACTTTAAATACCATGTGCAAGCCAAGGAAAGGATGAATATTTAATTCAAAATCACTCTCACCCAGAGCATTGGTGATGGTGTAAGGCCCATATCAAAGTGGTTGTAGCTTCCGATGGGGTCCCATGAGGAATTATTTATGAAAATGAAACCATACCTTATCTCCCACCTGACACTTGTGTGGTACTTGATGTTGATCCTGGAATTGCTTGTACTTGGAATTATATTTCTACAAAATATCATGAACTTGTTGTTGGATTTTTTGTATTCACTCAAGAAATTTGACTTCTCTATCATCCTCGATTTGACAATGGGAGGATTATTTATTTGTAGCTGAAATGGGTAGATCTACATCAATGGGGGCCAATGGTTGGAACCTCAAGCACACCTAAAAAGGGATGTTTCCAATAGAGATTTGGATGGATCCATTGTAGCCATGTTGAGTATAAGGAAGGCTTTCATCCCATGTGCTTAGATGTTTGGAATTGTACATCCTCAAGATATGGAAAATCATCTTGTTGACTACCTATATTTTTCTATCGCTTAATGGGTGGAATGTAGTTGATTTGGTCAAAATGGTGTACATTACTAACCATAGGATGGACCAAAAAGTGCTTAGGAACCTACTATCTTGATTTGAGATAATGGTTCATGGGATCCCAAAATGAACCTAAACATGTTCAAAGAAGAGCTTGGTGATGGCCTTAGTTATGATGCCCATCTTGTAGGGTGCCAAAATGACCATCTTAGAAAATTTATCAACAACCACAAAGACATAGTCGTTCCCATGCTTGGTTTAAGGAAAAATGGACATGTAACCATGGAGATGGAATCCCAAGGACTATATGGAGTAGGTATAGGGTTGTATAGCCCATGTTTCTTGATGACGGGCTTTGAAATGGCACATGAAGTGTAGGATATAATGTACTTCTAAATATCTTTTCGAACATTTGGCCAATAAAAATTCTTTTGAATTACTTCCACTATTTTTTCCACACCAAAATGTCCTCTTTCCCAGCTGTAATGAGCTTCCCATCCTAGAGATGAATGTCTAGAACTATTTTTCCCAAGCTCAATGTATGATAGGTAGAAAAAATTTCAGATTCACTATTGTATACTTGTGGAAACATGGACATGGCATGCCAATAAGAGTTAATAACTATGGTTAGTGCCAGAACCATGGTGGAGTGAGGTAATCTACGACATGGTTTGTTCTTCCATTCTTGTACTTCATGTTAAAGTGGAATTGATAAAAGTAAGTGGACCACTTATGGTGGAGGTAATTATGTAACTTTCCTTCTATATGCATGAATTGTAGAGTCTCGTGATCAATGTGGATGATCATTTCCTTCCCCATAATGTAGTGCTTCCATTGTCGACATAACTGGACAATGGAGTACATATCGTTGTTGTAGGAGAGATATCTATGAACATAATCCAATAGTGTTTTGTTGTGATAGGTCATTGTATTCCCATGTTGAGTGAGGACAACACCAGTAGAACATTATGAAGCATTTTCCTCAATATCAAATAGATATTGTAGGTCTTCTAGAATAAGGACTAGTGTCTAGAAGAGGTGGGAGTCCAAATACAAATGATTTATGATGCGACATACCCCACAAAAACTTGGCCTTTTATCCACCCTTTCTCACCTCAATTAGGGACCAAGCGATATGATAGAACCCCAACACAAACCTATGGTAGTATTTAGCATGCCCCAAGAAGTTGTGAATCTTGGCCATTGTCTTCGGGGCCGACCAATACTAGATGACTTGGATCTTGGTTGGATCCACATGAACACCCTGCTAATCCATGATGTATCCCAAATATTTGATTCTCTCATGCTGAAGAAACACTTCTGCAAATTTATATATAACGTGTGCTATCACAGGGTGCCCAACACTTATTGAAAATGGTTCAAATGTGCTATCTAGGTTTTTTTGAAGATGAGGATGTCATCCAAATATACAACCAAAAAGGATTTTGTGAATGGATGAAATATATCATCCATCATCCACATGAGTTTGGACATGGCATTATTCAAGACGAAATTCATGATCAACCACTCAAAGAGATATTCTTTAGACTTGAAGGTTGTCTTCCATATATAATGTTTCGCAATCATCACCTAGTGGTAGCGTAACTTCAAATCAATCTTACTAAAAAACATATCTTCTTCGATATGATCAAGAAGATAATCAATATGGGGGATTGGGTACAATTTATTGAATTTGATTTAGTTCAAGGCTCTGTATTCAATACAAAGTCTCCTTGTCCCTTCCTTGTTCTATACCAGAACAATTGGGTTCCCACAGGGTGAGGAGCTAGATTTGATGTGGCCCTTTAGAATTAGCTCTTGTATTTGGCATTTTATTTCTTCATTCTCCATAAAATAATTCATTGACACATTTCCATTAGGCATAGTATCACTAGGTGTCAAATCAATTGAGTGCTTTAGTTGAAAGTGCACAGGTAGCCCAATAGGTGAGGAAAACATTTCTTTGTTCTCTACTACTATCTTTTACAACTACTATTGTTGTGTAGAGATACCCCATGTATAGGTTTTGGAAATTGTAGTGATCTTCCATTCACTTTCCGACTGAACTATAAAGAGGACGAATCTCCTATTTTGAGAGAGCACCTTTCTGCACTACTTTGTGGAGATCAAATAGATTTTTGTACTTGGGATTACCTCCAATATCCTGTAGAGTTTATCTCCCAAAGTAATAATGAAACTAGAGGGTCTAGATTCATAAAAAACATGGCAGTTCCACATATATGGTTCTCTTAACAAAAAATTACAAAATTCAAGGGGAGGAACGTCACATAATACCTTGTCTTTTAAGGGACTGATGTCTTAGTGTAGGTGACATTGTTGGATGATGTGTATGTCTCATCATTGGCTAAGCCAACCGATGGTGTATGGGTGAGGATGTGGCATCATTATTAGGTTCAATATCTTGATGATATTTGTTGATATTAGGTTCTTTTGGCTATCGTTGTCAGCAATGAAATGGTGTGGGGTCCCTTTCCCCCACACCTATGAGTGGAAGCAGCACTCCCCTTCTTCAGGATCCTCTAGTTCCTCTAGATGGACTATTGTGGTAGCGATTGTGACACAAGGTTATGTGTCAATGATCCATTTTCCCTTTTCCTGTTAAGAATCAGAGTCTGAGTTAGCATCTATCCTTGAGGATTTTTTCTTATCCAACAATGATTGTTTGGAGAAACATTTATCGGTATTGTTCCAAGAAATTTTGTGGAACATGCACCACTTTCCAGTGTCCTTCTTTGAATTTCCATTACCCTTCTTTGTTGGTGGCTTGGAATCATTTTCTTAGGACTGTCCATTCTTTCTCTATCCTTTTCCCTAGAATATAGATCCACCCTTATCGGGATTCTACTATGATGGGTTTGAAAAACTGAAATGTCACTTATTTTTTTCTTTAAATTTTGCTTGATCTTGATAGCATATCAGTATGCAGTTCCCAGTGAGAAGACATCCAAGAACTCCATATATGTTTGGATGTACCTGTGTATGTCATTGTGGTACTTCAAAACCAAGTGTCACATGGAGTATTTAATACCAATATTTTTGCGCAAGGTATGGAATATGTTGGCATACTCTAGCACCATTTGGTCTCTCTCAAAAGGAAAATTTGTCCATCTCGTGTACTGGTCATCATAGTTTCCAATAGGGTAGTATTGCTCCTTGAGGGAATCAACAAAAGTCAACCAAGTGGGTCCTGGACCAAAAAATGATGAATCATACTCAACATGTTTATTAGAATAAGTCTCCGAGAAATATCTGATATGGGTAAGGACCTCAACGAGCATGGAGGTGATTTTATCATTGCTGGAAAAATTATGGACAGAGAAAGAGCCCTCTAGAATATTTAACCATTTTTTCAAAACACCGAACTATATATAGACTTCAAATAAGGGAATATAAATTTAAATTGTAACTTAAATGGCATCACACCTCCTAAGTGACCACTGGTTGAAGGTGCTTCTATTTCTATTGGAATCCATCGAAGGTTCTGGGAAACATTATCCATCAACTTGCTCCTTTGTCACATGAAGGATTCCTCGAGCAACAGTTTGATAGGATATCCTTGTCCATCATCCCTATTTTATTCTTCCATGGGAGGTTTCTAGGGAGGGGAAAAGCAATTTTCCTCAAGAGAAACAATCTCGAGAACCAACTCTCTATACCCTGACCTCATCGGGGACATGCACTAAGAACAATAAGGGACAAACTCCTCCAATAAAATTGAACCATATTATTTTGAGAACGACATGAAGTCTGAAATATAACAAATATATAAAAATTAAATACAAAACAGTATTACAAGGAACACAATAATACAACAAAAATAATATTCTATTAATGCTTGTTTGGAATACAAAATATTGTAAAATGAAAAACACAAAAGCTAGCTACAATGTTGGTATCTTATCTCTGAAGAGGGATGTGTCATGTATGATCATTCTCAAAGTTTTGATTTTAATCAGGCTCCAAGAGACATTCTTAACATAAATCATGAATGAGAAAACTCTAAACATCTAAAACCTAAACCCTGAAAGATGAAACACCGAGAGGTTTGTGGGCCCCAATGGGGGTAGTTGATATGTCAACTTCCCTAGTGTGTAACATTTTCATACAATTTTTGGTTGGGGAACTTAATACCTTCTTGCAAATCCATAGTTTAGGATTACACATTATATGTGGCGCAATAATCCCAACAAGGATTTATTGGGCACTTCCATGTCAAACAATCGTCATTTAGGGCCTCAAAATGACCCTAGAAGTTTGGGACCCAACAAATTGTAGAACAGCTACCAAGATAGAAATTATAATTTGAGCTAGTGGAATAGGTGGGTAGCCACCAATGTCCACCTAGCTCACTTGGAATCAGGAAGTATTCTCAATTTCACAACTACTCATCTAATATAGAAGCCAAAATTTCCACATACCATTTACATGGAAAAAATATTATATGGTAGGATCAGTTGAAACATGTTGAGCACATTAATAAGAGTAGGCTCAATTGGAAGTAGTTCAACAAATATTTTCAGAAAGAGTATCTTTCATAGCACTTCTATGAGAAGAATATGCAATAGTTCTTCGAACTCGGGTTGGGGAGCATGACCATGGGAGAATATGATAAGAAATTCTTGGGATTGTTGAAGTATGTGGGGTTTATGAAGGATAAGAAGGTGGATATGCATAGGTTTGTGAGTCGAATACCATCATTTTATAAAGAGAACATTCAATATGATGAGCCCATCAATTTTATAGATACCATTAGAAAGGAAAGTGAAAATAATCTTTGAAAAATTCTTGGAGGGATAAGAAGAAGGAGAAATTTGATGAGAGATGGAAGGGATTCAAACCACCTTTGAATAGAAACAAACCTAATAAAAATCAACCAGATCTTTTTGTTAAGAATGAATCCAAGAGGGAAGACTGCATGGAAAAAAGGGGAATACCACCAATCAAATGTTGGGGATCAATGAAGATCACATGTACAAGGATTTCCTCCACAAAGAAGACAAAATGAAGACCATGCACAACATCCAAGAGGCTACTTGTTGGGTTGTTATATTATTTTCATTGAAAGCCTAGTCGAGGTGAATCGAATGACAGTCGAAGTTGAAGTGGATCAATATTAGGTAGAAGTTGAGGTGGATCAAAAATAGGTCAAAGGCGAGGTGGATTGACAATAGGTCGAAGTCGAGGTAGATCGACAACAAGTCAAAGGTCGAGGGAGTCGATTGGGTAAAGTCGAAGTCAAAGATATCGACGATAATTCAACCAATAATAGGTTGAAGTGCAGGTCTGAGATGACTGAATAGATACCAAATGAAGGCCGACTAGTCGTGATCTAGGTGGATATAGATGGCCACCCACCTTTTCCAACTAGCTCAAAACTATTTTTCTGGCAATTTTGGAAATTTACTATTTTTAGCATTTTAAACTTTCGGGGCCATTTTGAGGGCCTAAATGAAGGTTTTTTGGGATCAAGATTCTCAATAATAGCTAAAAGAATGATTGAGTCCCTAAAATGAATCTCCTTGATGAAACCTTTCCAGTGTTCTATCATGCGCTTAAAATGGATATCGTATGCAAAAGTTACGAGATCGGGAAGTTGATGTACTGACTTACCCAAATAGTGCCCACATGACTTTTGGCGCTTCATCTCCTAAGGTTAGGTTTTTCGATGTATAGGGTTTTTGAAATTCCTTTTTATTGTAAAAAGGCCTTGAGAGCCTCACTGTAATCATCTTCTTGAGAATGATCACAGTCGTCACATATATTCTCAAAGATAAGCCACCACCATTCCAACAAGCTTGTTTTCCGCTGCATTTTACAGTTTCAGCTTATTTTGTTATTGAATAGAAAACCAGTTTTACTATATCTCTGTTATTCTGTGTTAATAATATTTTAATAATCTATTTTCATTTCGTTATGCTCATAAAATATGGATATGTGGTATCATAGAGGTTTTCTCCTTGTCATCTTAATGCATGTCCCCAACGAGGTCAAGGTACAAAGAATTGGGGCTCGAGCTTGTTTCTCTTGAGAAAACAATCTCTCGCATGCCCAAGCGACCTCTGATGGAAGGAGAAAAAAACGATGATGAGACATGAGATCCTTTCAAAAAAATTCTTGAGGAATCCCTCACGCAATAGAGGGACAATATGATGGATAATTTCACGCAAATCCTTTAGCGTCTACCAATAGGCGACGCATCTTCCTCGAGCGGAGGCGCCACCCCCTTCAAGGTACAAATAAACTTATATATTCCTGTATTTGAAGGTCATATATACGCATATGTTGTATACAAGTGGTTGAATTTACTAGAAGGTTATTTTTCTATCCATAACTTTTTGAATAGAGAAAATATTACTTTTGCACTCCTCAAAGCCGTTCCCCATGTCAAGGATTGGTGGGAAACTTTACATGAGAAAAAGGAAAAAGAGGAACCCTCATTATTTACAGTTGCAACCACCTTGGAATCCTTTATGGAGGCCATTAAGGAACAATACTACATTGTTAGAAGCTATGACAACTTGTATAACAAATGGACCACACTATGGCAAGAAAGAAACCAAGCAGTTCCAGAGTTCAAAAATATATTCCATGAATTGCACACCAAGTTGGGTATCAAATATTCAGAGCGACATATGGTGCTCAAGTATCATGGTGCTATGCAAAGATACATCCAGACTGAAATGAAATTTATGAACATATCGTCCTTGGGTGCAACCTACAAATATGCCGTCAAAATCGAGCAGAAGCTCAAACAAAAGATGTGGAAATTTGGGCTTTGGAACCCATCACAGCAAAATCCAGGAAGGGGCGGCCCTAACCCACAGAAAAAAGGACAGAGAAAAGATAGATAATATCAGGACAACCAGTCCAAGCCATAAGCAAACAAGGACATTGAAAAGACAAAGAAAGATATCGGGAAGTGGTACGACTTCCATAAGAGCCCTTGGCATAACACTGCTAATTGTCGCTCAAAGCAGTCGCTGGTGGCTGAAGTGAAAGACTATGAATCAAATGTGGGTTCTAAATCTGAGTTAGAAATGAAAAGGGGAGAATAGATCATTGACATGGAACCCAATGCCACTATTTCTACCACCATGCACCAGCCTGGTGAATCAGATGATCCAGAAGAAGGCGAGCGCCTCTCCCATTCACAGACATGGGTAAAAGGCACCCCGATGTACTTCATCGTTGATAGAAGTAGCCATAAGAACCCCATATTAGTAGAGGTTGTCAAGCGGTTGGCCCTGCCCTCAATGCTACACCCAGAACCCTACATCATTGGATGGCTCTTCCAAGGAAGCAATCTCCGCGAAAACCAACAGTGTTGATTGTCGTACGACATCAATCACTTCAAAGACGAGGTATTGTGTGATGTTTCTCCTATCAAAGTTTGTAATGTTCTTTTGGGCCAACCTTATTTATGGAAATGAAATGTTGTATATGAGTCTAGACCTCATAGTTTTATTATTACTTTGAACATGAAATTGTACAGGATACCTGAGGTAGTCCCTCCTAGTGTTATATCCTTGATCTCTGCCAAGCAATGCAATAAGGTGATCTCTCATACTAGGAAAATTTTCTTCTTCATGATTCGCTCTCAGAGTGAGCAAAAGATCGCAGCCACATCTAGGGCCTACATGGTCGATCTCTCCACACAACAAAAGAAAGTGGATAAAGTTGTGGAATAACACTCATATATCTTCTCCTCTCCTATCCAGGTAACTCTGCACTGCCAGGTCAATCATCCCATCCATCTAACCCTAGGTGCACCACTACCCAATGGGCCAATCTACCGCTGATATCTTTTAGAAAAAAAGGTGATCAAGAGGAAGATCCAAGAAATCCTCCACAAGGGGCACATACGTCCCAGATCATCGCCTTGTGGGAGCCCAATCATGCTGGTGTAGAAGAAATATGGGACCTCGTGAATCTGCATTGATTATCGTGCCCTGAATAAAATCATAGTCTGGAATCAGTACCCAATTCCCTGAATCGACGACCTCCTTGATCATCTCATGGGGGACAAATACTTCAGTAATATTGATTTAAAGTATGGCTACCACCAGGTCCCAATATAATAGACAGATGTATGGAAGACCACCTTCAAGTCAAAATAAGGTCTTTTTGAATGGTTGGTCATGCCTTTTGGTTTGACAAATGCTCCAACAAAATTTATGAGGTTGATGGATAATATCCTATGACATTTCACCAATACTTTTGTAGTGGTGTATCTGGATGATATCCTTATACAAAGAAATACTTTTTTAGAACACTTGTAGCATATTCAGCAGGTTCTGCAGACCTTGCAATAGCACAAATTATATGCAAACTTGGAAAAATGCTCCTTCGAAATGAACAGGGTCCATTACTTAGGCTACATCATTGATCGACATGGTGTGCCTGTGGATCCAACCAATATCTAGGTCATCTATGATTGGCTATCCCCAACTACACTCACTAAACTTCGGAGCTTCTTGGGCCTTGCCAATTTCTATCACAGGTTCATGTTGGGCTTCTCTCATATGACATGGGCCCTCAGCCAAGTAACTAGGGGTGGCGGTAAGGAAAACTTTGTGTGGGGTCTATCCCAACAACAAGCCTTCGATGACTTGAATAATCATTTATGCTCATCCCCAATAATTTTATTATCGGACCTACAACATCCTTTTTATATCGAGATAGATGCTTCAGACTATGATGTGGGTGTTGTTCTAACTCAACACAGCCACCCAGTGGCATATCATATTGAGACACTATCGGATGTTGTCCGTAATTACCCTAATTACAAAAAATAAATGTAATCCATAGTGAAATATTTTCGCCAGTGGATACATTACATTATTGGGAAGGAGACAACCATCCACACTGATCAAAACCCACTACAGTTCATGCAGACCCAAGGAAAATTGCAGAATGATAGCCATCAGAAATGGTCCACATACTTACAACAGTTCCACCTCAACATCAAGTATAAAACATGAAGTACCAACCGAGATGTTTATTTCCTCATCTAACCTCTAGTCACGGAACTTACCATGGTTCTAGACTCTTGTGGCCATGAGACCTCCAGATGGCCCCACCTCTATGAGACAAACCTTGACTTCTCCACCACCTACCAGATGTTGGGCGTGAACTCAGTGGTCACTAATTTCCATATTCAATATGGGTTGTTATGTATTCTGGGCCATCTTTTCATTCCATCAAGCGAGCGTGAGAAGATGATTTTGGAAACTCACTACAGTCAGGTGTCATGACACTTTGGCATAAAAAAGACAGTGGAAGTACTGCATAAACATTTCTACTGGTAGAAACATGGACAGGATGTCGGCAAGTATATCAGGTCATGCACTGTCTACACTATTTCCAAACCGACCACTAAGAAACAAAGCTTGTACATCCCTCTTTCTACTCTTGACAGGCGGTGGGAATCCATCGCAATGGAGTACATGTTGTGCCTCCTTTCCACCAAGAGGGGAAATGACTATGTTTTTGTGCTTGTTGATCGCTTTTCCAAGATGGCGATTCTAGCCACCTGAAAGAAGAACATCACAACAAAAGCCACTGAAAATCTCTTCTTTGAACGAGTATGGGTACATTTTTGGATCCCAAAAACCATTATCTCAGATAGTGAAAGTTGGTTTCTCAACACATTCTGGTCGAGCCTTTGGTCACTCCTCGATACCAAGCTCAGAAAATCCACTTCCTTCCACCCCCAGACAAATGGACAAACTGAGGTCGTCAATCATATGATCGTACATATCATGTACATGTATAATTCAAAACACTCTCGCACATGGGATGAGAGTATTCCCTATGTCCAACATAGCTACAATAGAGCCCTGCATAGCTCAACTGGTCACAACCCCTTTCACGTGGGTTTGGGATTCCAACCATTGGGCCCCATGGATGTTGCACCACCCCTGGTCAACACCTCGTTCGAATCATTCCCTTCTCCACCAGAAGCTAACAAAGCCACCCAATTTATTGAGTGGATCCAGCACATCCACCAACAGGTTCAAAATATTCTACAGAAGTCTAATTCCAAGTATAAGCAATGCCATGATCAACATCGGGTATGACATAAGTTTTAGGTGGGAGACAAAGTTTGGTTCACTTATAGAAAGAACGCCTTACAAAGCCCCATCAGAATCTTCTCCCACTCCATTATGGGTCATACACCATCACCTAGAATGTGGGTGACAATGGTTTTTAGCTCAACATTCCTCCTTTCCTTGGTCTTCACCCAATATTCAATGTGGCTCTCCTTCAACCATATTGCCCACCATTATTGTACACCTCAGAGATAACAGGGCAGTTGAAACCAACAAATCTCAGCCCTAGTTGCATGCAACAAGAATCTAGTGATCATATTGTGGACACACATATCAAGGGCACTTGCCAACAAATGATCTAGCTTTATCGAGTCATCAAAGCAGGGCAGCTCCTGCTCCAAGGTAAGTGGCTCACCCGGGGCCAAATTCAATAGAAATTTCTTCATTTGATGGTGGAACTCAACATAATGGATACCATTTCTTCCTAAGGAGGGAGGATTTATCCACATGGATATTAGTGTCCACCCGCCTTTTCCAACTTGCTAAAAACAATTTTATTCCAATTTTGGCAATTTACTATTTTTAGCAGTTTTAAGTTCAGAGGCCATTTTGAGGGCCTAAATGAAGATTTTTCGAGATATATATTTTCAATGATATCCAAAGGAATGATTTATCCACCAAAATGAATCTCCTCGATGATACATTTCCAGTGGGCTAATGTGCACCTAAAACAAAGATCGTATGAAAAAGTTACGACCCCGAGAAGTTGATGTACTGACTTACCCAAAAGGGGCCCACATGACTTTTGGTGCTTAATCTCCTAGGGTTAGGTTTTTGGATGTCTAGGATTTTTACATGCATGTTTATTATTAAAATTCCTTGAGAGAATCATTGTAATCATCTTCTTGAGAATGAGCAGGGTCGTCACATCTCTTCTCAGAGATAAGTCACCACCATTCCAACAGGCTTGTTTTCTGTTGCATTTTACAGTTTTAGATTATTTCGTTATTGAATAGAAAACTAGTTTTACTATATATCTATTATTATTTGTTAAGCATATTTTAATAATCTATATTCATTTTGTTCTTCTCATAAAATACGAATCAATTAGTCGACTCGTAAACCCAACTTGGAGTCGACTGTAACAAAATCCAAGGATTTATTGGATTTGTATCAAATGATATGCATGGATCTGTAACCGTTTGTGGGAACTGATATTTAGGGATGTTTCTATTGTAAATCCTATAAAGAGGCATGTTGTAAGGTCTTAAAGGCTATGCAAAATATGCTATTGCATGTGTAAATCCTAGGTTGTTGGTCATGCATATGTAAGTCGAATTGGCTACAAGGTTGTTCTTGCATGTGCAAGAGGGTATGATGTTGATTGTGTCTTAGGTGTGGGCCAATAATTGACATGCAAAATTTTATTATGAATGAATAATAAAACAAGAGAGTGGAACACTTAAAGGAATGTTGTTTTTTCCAGTAAAGGGTTTCCAGGGTAAAATATCGGTGTACTGTGTGATTGCTTGTGTCATTTTATTTCTTGATTAAATTATTTGTCTCTTCTAATAGGATTAGTGTGGAAGATCCCTGCATTTCCTGACATGTGGTATCAGATCTTAGGTATGCCCTGACAAGTGAGTTATCAGAGAGGTTTAATTCTTGGGTGAGTATATGAGATCTTCATCTGCAAATCTTGAATATGAGAACTAAACCATAGGTACAGTAAGAGTCGTAAGTCATAAATTGTTTTAAAGATTGTGGTAAAGAATGACGAGTACTTCGAGAATAGATATAGAAATATTCAATGGCCATAATCTTGATCTTTGGAAGCTTAAAATGGTAGATATTCTTGTAGATCGAGAACAATGGACAACGGTCTATCTAGGTACCCAACCAACAAGCATGTTGATGGAAGAATGGGAGAAACTCGAAAGAAGAGAAAGAAGTACAATTCAGATTCGTCCTACAAATTTGGTGTTGCTCAATGTCTCGGGTGAATATTTGGATAAAAACAATGGGAAAATATGGGAAGATTGTACCAGTCGAAATATCTGGTAAATACATTGTTTCTCATAAAGAAATTGTATTTTTTGAGGATGAGTGATGGCAGTTCGGTAACTGAGAATTTAAATTCATTTAAAACCATGTTAAGATAGTTATCATCTATGGATATAAATATCATTGATGAGGAGAAGTGTATCAACCTATTATGTTCTTTCCCAGACTCCTAGGACAACTTAGTTGTGGCTATTGGGAGTAATAAAACCACATTGGCATTAGAGGACGTATTTTCTTTTCTTCTTTCAAAAGAAATGAGAAGAAAGAACATGGAAGGATACACCAAAGATGATCTAGTATTGAGAGGTTGACCGGTAGATAGATATATTTGTAGATTCTCTGGCAGAAATTTTAAGTTGAAGGGTAGATCTAAATCCTTAGTTTCGTCGATGCGAAGATATTGGAAATGCACTAAATATGGAAATTATAAAAAGGATTGTTAGTCAAATTAAATGAAATTCAATGTCAGATCCGACGAGAAGCACTCTACTAAAAGAAATACAAACTTGGACAAGGGAGGTTATGTGTACCTGACGTCAACCTATACACAGTTGGATCAATATGTTTGGTTGATTGAATGAGGAGAATCCTATCATGTGACACCACATAAATAATGGTTCTGTGAATATGAAAAATATGATGCGGGTGATGTGTTCTTGGGGGAAGACTCGACAAATAGAATCGTCAGAAGGGGAAGAGTCTGAATGACACTACATGATGGAAGGAAAAGACCCTTCCAGGTGCGCTACACAATCTGGGTTTGGATCAAAACCTGATATTTGTCATCAAAATGAGTGATGCAAGTGTGCATACTCTATTTCCTAAGGACTCATGCAATATGCTCATAGGTGTGATGTTCTTAATGAGAGGAGTTCGGATTGGTACCCTGTACAATTTGGTAGGGAATTTAGACTAGACTGGATGCAAAAACATCATTTCTCCTAAAATTGACTTGACTATGAATCGACTCGACTGAACTCAAGCTAATTCAGTTCAAATTGACTCAACAAGACATGATGAAGTTGACTGGACCAGGATATGGCATGAGAGGATGGGAAAAATTGGATAAAAATGACTTGGAGATATGCAAAGAAAAGGTATGGTTGAAGGTTTTCCTAAATGTGGTTTAGAATTCAACTTTTTTTAACATTTCATATATGGGAAACAAAGTTGGGTAATGTTCCCATCTTGAGCGACAAGGGAAAATGGGATTTTGGAACTGGTGCATAGTGATGTGTTTATCCTGATTATAATGCCTTCACTTGGTGGATCCCTATATTATGTCTCCTTCATATATGTTTTTTCTAGGAATACATGGATATATTTTTGGAGGAAGAAATCATAGGCTTTCGAGAGATTTAAGGAGTTGAAAGCTCTTGTGGAAAACTAGAAAGAGAAGATTATTAAAGTGCTAAGGGCTGACGATGGTGGTGAATTATATGGAAAAGAATTTGATCATATCTATAAAAAGTGTGGAATAGAATGCCAAAATACCAAACCATATACCCCATAAAAAAAATGGAGTTGTCCAGAGAATGAATTTTTTTTTGATGGATAAGGAAATGAGCATGCTCTGTGGTGTTGGGCTCGCATACGAATTATGGGTAGTGGCAGTCGAGACTGCAAGATATATGGTGAATATGTCTCCTTCGTCGGTGCTAGTCGACACGACTCCAAATGAGGTATGGTCAAGTAATAATACTTTGGTGGAACATCTCAAAGTGTTTAGTTTTGATGCATTTGTGCATGTTTCATCTGTGATATTTTCATCAAGTGACTTATAAATAATTGCATTAAATGAACATAAATTAAAGTGCACCATTAAAGAAGGAAAATATCAATAATGAAGAGACATAAGCATCAAATATGAACACAAAAAATTGATAACGGAGTTTTTCCCTAGTGTACTACCTCTCCTGCCCCTACTCTCAAATGGGTAGGATTTTTCATTAACTCAACAAAACAATTTGGAAAAATACATAAGTATACGTCATTCTGAAATCAGGCTCCAAAAATAATGCTCAGATCATAAAATAAACAAAATTACTGAATTTTCGACGTTGAATTACCCAAAAATGATTGTCTCCACGCCCTGATCTGACTCTGGCACTCCCAGGCCCAAGAAAAAATTTGTCTCAATTTTTGTGCCCCTCTCCAACCTGCAATTAATGATTGTGTTGCATTAAAATGAGTTCCCAAGGCCATACCACATGCATGCCTCCTCCTCATGGCTTGGAGGACTCAACACTTAAATAAATTAGGTGGGTGGTAATAACAATATATCTCATTGGACTATTGGTTTGGGTGTGGAAGTAAAGGCGTAGTATGGGGAGGAGGTCTCAGGGTCAAACCCATAGGCCTCCCCCTTTTGGTTTGATTTGTTGTGATATATATAAATATAACCAAAATTTGCTCCGCTAAATTTGGCGACGGCGCTATCTTGGATGCCAATGATTAAAACATGACCAAATTTGGCTTGGTCCACCAGATTTGGCGGAGCCACTGATCTTTATTTTTTTTTCAAAATTTTCTTACGGGTTGTCATTATGCTTTTCCTGCCTGCCATGTGGTAGCCCCTGATTGGGCCACATGAAAGACACACATTCAGCCATGGAGTCATCTTCCATGTCAAAGCCACATCATCACACCACGTCATTGTGCCATGTCATCGTACGGACTATACAGATTGCAACGTGGCATAATCCTATTGGTCCATAGATCGGTCTAAAACTGTCAAAATTGTTCAACATGTGGAAGGCTCTGGTGCTACCACATCACCATGTTGACTTCATCATGAAAAATGTAACCTTCCTCTCCTACTAGCGGTGTTGTATAGATGATGACATCAATAGTATGGATGCTAACCTATCCCCTGCTAACTAGGCTAGGTTCAGCAAAATTTGACCACAAATATCTTTCAATCTGTAACTTTGTTTGACGATTCGTTTGCGCCATTAGAAATATTGTGATGCTCCCTTTACGATAATTCCATTTTCATTGAGTTTTGAGAAATTTGAATTTTTTCCCTGTCTTTGTCTGTTGAGGCCATTCTGAGTGTCCTCAGTTGTCTCTGTGAGTTTTGAGTTGTTCTTATCCTGCTCTTGACCCCTTTTAGATCACAGATTCCCACTGAGATATTTTTGGACCACCAAAATATTTCATCAATCAACATGTAAATGAGGGAATAGTCCCCTCACTTTGTCCTTTTCAATCCACTTTTCCTTGCTTGTATGTGTGCCCTCTAATCCTACTCGAAGATAATCAACATCATCCCTACATGAATTCCTCATCCTTTTGTCCAGGATGATATCTTCCAGTAACTCATCAAAGTACTCGAGTGAAAAATCATCAACTGAAGGTATTGAAACTTCCTCACCCTGATCCTTGATCATGGGAGGCTTAAAAAGTTTTGAGTTCTCTACATTCAGAACTGAGTAAATATGCATATAAGGTGGAAGATCTAGACAAAAAGCATTGGTACCACTTTTCTCCAAGATAGTGAAGGTTCCATAATGAATGGGATTGAGTTTCTTCCCTTCACCCTTCAATCTCTCCTTACTGATGTGAATCCATACCCGGTCTCCAACCTGAAACTGATGATCAACCCTGTGCTTGTCATGTCAATCTTTGTACTATGCTCAACTTTTCTCCAATTGTTCCCTGACTGCTTGGTGTACTTGTTGGATCCTATAGATGAAGTTGTGGGCTCTATCCTTTATTCATTCTTCATTCATATGGGAATCTCTCCCATAGATAAGGTCTAAAGTAACCTTGGGTAGGTACCTAAAACATGTCTCAAAATGTGAACTCTGAGTGGAGGAATGTAAATCTCGGTTTTAATCATGTTGTACATAGGGTATCTATTCATCCCATATCATGGGATGCTTTTTGCAGTAGCCTCAAAGAAAAAGTACCATTGTTATGTTTACCACCTCTGTCTTTTCGTCGGCCTGTGGATGGAAATAAATGCTCCTCTTCAATTTGGTGTCCATCATTCTCTACAAGATAGTCCAAAATTTCCCAATGAATTGAGTATCGCGATCATAGACAATGGATGTGGGTAACCCAAAGTGAACCCAAACATACTAAAATAAGAGATTAGTAGTCTTCTCAGCAGTGATCTTGTTTTTACAAGGCATCAAGATACACATCTTTCTGAACCTATCCACTACAACATACAAATAGTCATGACCCTCTTTGGTCATTATTAAACCCCCTACAAAATCCATGGAGATACTTTCCCATGGATGGATGGAATAGGAAGTGGTGAGTATAGCCCCGATTTTCTATTAGTGGGATTACAAGTAGAACACATCACACACCCCTTTACATATTTAGTTACAATTGATTTCATTTGAGGCCAGTAACAAAAACTATGCAAATGAGCCATAGATTTTCCTACCCCAAAATTTCTAGACACAAGAGAAGTGTTATCTTGTCGTATTACATGGACTCGTTCACTTGTAGGAATGCATAGATTTCCAAGATGGTAGAGTAGTTTTCCCCGTAGAAAATAGTTCTCTACTTGTGCACCATGGGTTAGCTTCTCATATACTTCTTTAAAATCTTCATCGATGGAATATTGTTCTACATATCTATCATGATATAAATAAGTATTCTTCGAAATAATAGAATCAACAATAGGAGGTCTAGAAAACATATCAGTTACCTTGTTACTTGTACCATTTTTGTACTTAATTGCCAAATGAAATTTGTAGAAAACTCATCCATTTGTAGTGTCGATAGTGTTGCAGTTTGGTCTATGCTTGGAGATACTGTAAGGGTTGGTGATCTATATATATGATTGTTTCCTTCCCTAACAAGTAGTGCTTCCATTTCTTTACTCTTTGGACTAATGCATACA
The DNA here is from genome assembly GCA_000966675.3 of Picea glauca. Classification (NCBI taxonomy): domain Eukaryota; kingdom Viridiplantae; phylum Streptophyta; class Pinopsida; order Pinales; family Pinaceae; genus Picea; species Picea glauca. Next base: position 60,097 of record JZKD02S1929841.1, read on the forward strand.
ACTCTTTATCATATGTAGGATAGTTAACAACATATTGGTTAAACGTTTCATAGTGGTAATAGATAGGCTTATGATATTGCATCAATACGACACCCATGCAATATCCACTGGCATCTGTCTTGATCTCAAAAGGATGTTGAAGATTCGACAGTGCTAATATTGGTGTGGTACTGATCTTCTCCTTCAAAGTGTCGAAAGCGTTTTGTTTCTTTCCTTCATGTTGAAAAGTGTTCTTCACACTAGGTTAGCCATGCAAAGGAGAAACTCTAAAGGAGAAGTTCGAAATGAACCTCCTCCAATATTGGACTGCACCTAAGAATATTCGGACCTCGGTTACACTTTTTTTCTTGGGCCAATTTACAATTATATCAATTTTGGAAGGATCAATTTTTAATTTTCCTCCTCCTACAATATGACCTAAGTACACAAGTACAGTCTTGCCAAATTGACATTTAGACAATTTTACATACAAATTTTCCCTTTGCAAAGTATCCAATACTTTCCTTAAATGCCTCACATGTTCATCCCAAGTACCGTTAAAAATAAAAATTTCATCTAAATACTCAATCAAAAAGTCATCTAAGAAAGGCCTGAATACATCATCCATCACACGCATGAAAGTTGTCGAAGAATTACAAATCCAAAGCAACATAACTAACCACTCAAACAATCCTTGTTTGGTTTTAAAGTCATCTTTTCATGCATCATGTTATGCGACCCTGATTTTGTGGTATCTGTTGCGCAAGTCCAACTTAGTCAAATAAACAACATTATTCAACTGATCAAGTAAATCATATATACAAGGAAGAGGGTATCAATTTTTCAGAGTGATTTTATTTAAGGCCCGACAATAAACACAAATTCTCCATGTTCCATCTTTTTTTGGCACCATCACGATCGGAGAACCAAAAGGAGATGAACTAGGCCTGATGACCCCTTGATCTAATAATCCTTGTACCTTCTTCTTGATCTTTGTCATCTCCACAACTGACATCTTGTACATGCCCACATTAGGAAGAGGAGAATCCTTCTGAAGATGTATCTCATGTTGGATTTCCATCTTACTAGGTAACCCATATGGTTCCAAAAATATATCATCATACTTAGAAAAAATATAAATTAATTCCTTTTTATGAGAAGGATCACATCCTTGGAAAGCGTCGGATGTTATGACAACTTTCTCTCTTATGACCATGAGTACATATCTCTTGTTAGTGTTTATGAGTCTTTTAATTTTCCCTGGACTAACAACTATTGTATTTACCCTCATGCTATGATCTATAACAATATATTCCACTTCCCCCTTAGTAAGTTGGTATTTGTTCTCATGAAGAAAGAAGACTGTGTTTCTATCATAAAGATAAGGACTTACCAAACTATGCCACATATATCAAGTGGTGCAACGTCCAAATCCACTTCATCAATCAACATTGAAGCAATAGAAAATATGAACCTACATTGTTTGGTGACATTAAGTTTTTCTTTATCACATACCCAACCAAGATGATAAGGATTCAAATGTGGTTTTGTTTCAACATGCATCTTCTTGAAAAGTGCTTTAGATATTAAGTGTACTTGGGAATCCGGATCAAATAATGTATCTATCTTAGTGTGTTTAGATACAACTGTTATGTGAAATAATTCATTTATCTTTCATTCATCATCATGAGATTCATTATTGGAACTCGAACTAGAATGAAGGGAATCTTTACCTTGTACTCCAACTGCTGTGATCTTTCCTTCATCTCCTGAATTGGAACCAAGATCTTGTTGCACTATAGAAATATTTTTTGTCTTCCACTTTCCACCAAACAGTTTTGGTTTCTTCTCTAGATGGAGTTTCCAACAGTGTTCATCATCATGACCGCTTTTCTTGCAATGAGTGAAATATGGATTTCCTCCTTCTCTCGTCACTGTGGTGGCCTTCTTGTCCTTCCTTTTAAACTTCTTGAAAGGTTTATCTGGGAGATTGGAAGGTTTCTTTGTGGGATCTTCTTGAACATGATTTCCCCTGTTCTGAAGGTGAGTGGCTTGCATACAAACTTCATCAAGACTAGTGGGGTTAAACAAGAGAAACGTATGATGAGTATATCTGTGTAGTGCGCCAATATACTTCATTAAAGTTTCATAAGAATCGAAAGGAATTTTTAATGGAAGAGATATCTTCCTAATTTCTTCTGTGAAGCTTTGTATAGTTTGACCTTTACTTTGCCTTAAATTTTTCCATTCCATCATTGTTTTATGTAAATACCCTAATGGATAAAATTGCTTCCTTATCACTGATTTAAATTCTGACCATGAGGAAAGAAGATTACCACACTTACTTATTTCTTGAAGCTTTCTCTCCCACCATATGAGAGAGGTTCTTTCCAACCAAAGAGAAGCCAATTACACTTTAACTTCCTCTTCATCAATATGTTGAAAACGATAGTATACTTCAACCTGTCGAATCCAATTATCTAGATTTTCAAGATTAGCATATCCATTAAACATAGGTAAATCAAATTCTACATCAATATTTAATAATGGTTTATTAAAAGAGGCATTATGGCTAGAATGATCAAAATTATGAGAATGCTTAGAGAAAGAAGAACTAGAACTTGAAGGTGAAGATGGAGGCTCAAGAGGATCTCCTCCAACCCCTTGGTTTACTGAAGCATCATAATCAACATGTGCTTCCTTTTTCTTCCCTTTCTTCTTCATCCTCTTCTCATAATATCCATACATTCATTCAACCATTTCTGACAAGCAATAAAACACCATATGAATTTTTTTTCATTTTCATCATGCTTATCTTCTTCTGCCATTTTATTCCTTTGGAATGCACGACCAACTTCAGGATTGATAGTATTAAGAGTTCCTTCACCCTGCTTATACTTGGCCCTAGTAATCATTAAAACTCAAAAATTCAAGTCAAAGATGACTGCTTTGATACCAACATGATCCATGCTCTTTTCATCGAGTGACTTATAAATAATTGCATTAAATGAGGATAAATTAAAGTGCACCATTAAAGAAGGAAAAGATCAATAATAAAGAGACATAAGAACCAAATTTGAACACAGAAAATTGATAACAGAGTTCATCCCTGGTGGACTATGTCTTCAGGTCCTTCTCTCAAATGGGTAGGCTTTTTCATTAACTCGGAAAAAGAATTTGGAAAAATACATAAGTATACCTCATTCTAAAATCAAGATGCATAAATAATTCTCAGATCAGAAGACATAGCACCATTGAATTTGTGGCATTGAATTACCCAAAAATGATTGTCTTCATGCCTCGATCCGACTCTGGCACTCCCTTTCCCAAGAAGAAATTTATCTCGGTTTCTGTGGCCCTCTACAACCTGCAATTAATGACTGTGATGCATTGAAATGCATGCGCAAGTCCGTACCACATGCACACATCCTCCCCAAGGCTTGGCAGACTGAAAACTTAAGTAAATTTTGCGGGAAGTGATAACAATATAAGTTGTTGGACTATTCGTTTGGGCATGGATGTAAAGGAATAGTATGGAGAGGAGGTCCCGGGGTCAAACCCACGAGCCTCCCCCTTTTGGTTTGATTTTCTGTAATATATATAAATATAGCCAAAAGTTTCTCTGCCAACTTTCCTAGTGGCGCTATCCAGGATTCCCACGATTAAAACGGGGCCAAATTTCGCATGGTCCTCCAGATTTAGCAGAACCGACAATCTTTAATTTTTTTTCAAAATTTGGTTACAGGCTGTCATTGTGCTTTTTTCACCTGCCACATGGAATCCCTGGATTGGGCCATGTGGAAGACTCCCATTCGGTCACGTTGTCCTATGCCATGTCAGTGCCATGTCATCACACCATGTCACTATGTCACGTCAACATGCCATGTCACCATATGGACCATACAGAATGTGACATGGCACAATCCCATTGGTCCATGGATTAGTCCAAAAGTACCAAAACTGGGTGACATGTGGAAACCTCTGGTGCTTCCACGTCACCATGCTGATGTCAGAATGACAAGTGTCACCTTCTTCTCCTGCCACTTGTGTTGGAAGGATACTGAAGTCATCCGTACGGATGTTGACATCATCCGTATGGATGCTGACATCAGTAGTATGGATTATCACTCATATCTTACTGTCTGGGATAGTTTGACCAAACTTTGGCCGCAAATATCATTCAATCTGTAAATTCATTTTATGAGTCATTTGTGCCTTTAGAAATCTTGCGATACGATCTTCTTGATAATGCCATTTTCACTGAGTTTTGGGAACTTTGAATTGTTTTCCCTTTCTCTGTCTGCTGAGGCCATTTTGATCATCCTGAGTTGCCTCTGTGAGTTCTAAGTTGTTCTTAGCCTTCTTTGGATCCTTTTTGGATCAATTTTCCCAAGGAAAAGAGGAACAATATGGACAGGAAGGCAGTCAAATTTATTTTTAATGGATATGAAGAAGGGATGAAAGGATATAACCTTTGGGATCTCGCATCAAGGATAACAGTGTACAATTGAGACGTTCCCTTCAGAGAAGTCATAGGTAAATATGATCGTGAGGAATTTGTTCACATCAAGAATAATCTTGATACAGTGTGGTTTGAAGAACAAAGAAGATGATTTAGATGAGTCAGTTGAATCTAAGGAAGAGGTGGAAAATTTGACTCTCGTGATAAGGAGGTCAGAAAGAGAAAGAAAACTAGTCGAAAGGTATAGTCCCCTCAAATTTTGTTACGGATTTTTTTTAACTACCATCGACGATGAGCCTAATCCATTCAGTCAGGTAGTCAACTCGACATAGGGTAAACTCTGGAAGGACACCATGGTTGAAGAGATGGAATCCTTGTACAAGAATGAGACATGGTATTTATTCAAGTTACCTAGTGGAAGAAATCGTGTCAGTAGAAAGTGGGTGTTTAAGAAGAACATGAATGTCACAGGAAAATTATAGAAGTTCAAAGCTCGACTGGAAATGAAAAGATATTCCCAATTCGAGGGAGTTGACTTTGGTGATATTTTTTCCCCTTTTGCAAACCTAACTTCCATTAGATTACTAATGTCTCTAGCTGTAACATTCAATCTGGATATATAGGATATGAATGTGAATACAATATTTCTACATGGGGACCTGGAACAATAAGTCTACATGAAACAACCAGAATGATTTCTAGTAAAAGGAAAGAAAGAGTTGGTGTGTAAACTCAAAATATCCCTTTATGGTATAAAGAAATCGCCAAGGATGTGGTACCATAAGTTTGACACATACATCCTTAGTTTGGGATTTATGAGAAGCAAAGCTAATCACTGCATATATTCCAAGGAAAAAGGTGGGTGTTTTGTATATGTAGATTCTATGTCAATGACATGTTTCTGATTGGAAACAACATGGGCGCAATAAAGTAGGTGAAGAAGCAACTATTATCCATGTTCGAAATGAAGGATCTTGATGCAACTAACTTCATTATGGAAATGGATTCATGTTTAATCATACGAAGTATATTGAAACAATTTTGAAATGATTCAACATGCAAGATTGCAAACCGGTAAAGGTGCCAATTCCTTTTGGGAGCAAGGATTACTGTTGAAAAATGTCCAAAGGAACATTAATAAATAGATGGCATGGAATATGTTCCCTATGCAAGTGTGTTTGGTATTCTGATGTATGGGATGTTCTGCACTCGGCCAGAAATTTCCCATGTAGTGAGAGTGTTGATCAGGTACATGTCGACACCTGTAAAGGAGCATTGTATAATTTTCAAGAGAGTATTTATGTATTTGTGTGGCAGAAAGAAATATGATATATGATACAAATGAAAACCTAGAGGTGATAGTGGTAAATTATATGTACCTGGATTTGTCGACGCTGACTGGGATGGAGATATGGATTGACAAAGTACAACCTAAAAATATGTCTTCAAGATGTTCGATGGAGAAATAAGTTGGATGAGTAAGTGACATGATGTCATAGACTTGTTGACAATAGAAGCTGAATACATGACGACCACTTATGGAGGAAAAGATGCGATATGGATTCAAAGGTTGTGTTGAAGGATCGGGTTTGAGCAGATAGCTATGAAGGTAACTTGCGATAGTCGAAGCACAATATTTCTGGAAAAGAACCCTGCTTACCATTCAAAGACTAAGCACATTGATGTACAACACCATTTTGTAAGAGACATGGTGCAAAGTAACAAGGTACTACTGGAGAAAGTAGACACATTGGAAAACATAAAAGATTTTTTAACCAATTTTGTGAGTGTTGTGAAGTTCTTTTGGTGTGGAGAAGAAATGGACATTTTTTCCCTCGTTCTCTGAACGAAATTTCATGAATCTCTTGTTTCATCAAAGAAGAAAACAAGTGGGAGAATGTTGGGTTGTTATATTCTTTGAAGTGAAAGTATAGTCGAGGTGAATTGACTGATGTTCATAGTCGAGGTGGATCAACAATAGGTCAAAGTTGAGGTGGATTGACAGGAGGTCGAAGTCGAGGTGGATCGAAAATAGGTTGAAGTCACGGTAGATAAACAACAAGTCGAATGTCAAGGGAGTCAATAAGGTAAATTTGAATTCGAATATATAAATGACAAGTAAACCAACAAGAGGTTGAAGTGCAGGTGTGAGACGACTGACTAGAGACCGAATGAAGGCTGAATGGTAAACCCGACTTGGAGTCGACTGTAAGAGAATCCCAAGATTTGCGAGATTTGTAGCCAATGATATGCATGGATATGAAATCATTTTTGGGTGCCAATATTTAGTGGGTTTCCTATTGTAAATCCTATAAAGAGGCGTATTGTAAGATCATAAAGGCTAATGAAAAATATGTTATTTCATGTGTAAATTGTAGGTTACTATTCATGCATATGCAAGATGAATTAGTTATAGGGTTTCTCTAGCATGTGCAAGAGGGTATGATACTGATTTTGTTTTATTTGTGGACAAAGGTTAGATATGTAACCTTTTATTATGAATGAATAAGACAAAAAGAGATAAGAACGCTCAAAGGAATGATGGTTTTCTCAGTTAAGGGTTTCCAAGGTAAAATATCGGTGTACTCTATGATTGCTTGTGTCATTTTTTTTCTTGATTAAATTCTTCTTCTCTTCTTATAGGACTAGTGTGGAAGTACCCTACATTTCCTGACACTACTATAGTAGAATACATGAATATAAATATTTCAAGAATAATGAATCCTTAGAAGATCACCTAGTCGAACACCAATCCCATATTATTTATGTGGATGGTAAGATCATTAATATGCATGTTTCTATTTTAATTGATTTAGGAACAATCCATTGTTTCATTGATCGTAAAGGAGTGGACAAATTTCATTTGGAGAAGAGTAAGCTTGAAAAATCAAATTTGGTTCAGTTGGTCACTAGAAACAAAATAAGGATCAATGAGACTATTAGACGCTAGCCAATAAATAAGAATCTAGTGAATACTAACTCTAATTTGAATACCATCCCTTTACGGTCTTATGATATCCTAATTGGAATGGACCGGCTGGAAATCATCACGTTGTCCTAGATTGTCATAACAAGACATTTACATGTCTTAGTGAAGAAGGAAAATAGAGCACTATGAAAGGAATTCCAAGAACCATTTGTATCAGGGAGATTCCATCCTTACAGCTAAAGAGATGTTTTAGGAAGGGTTTTCAATTTTATGTTTCTCATGTGGAGGAGCCCTGAAATACCAAATGGCCAAGCCTTGAAGAATTTTCAGTATTTCAATAGATTGAACATGTATTTCAAGAAATACTAAGATTTTCACCGAAGAGGGAGATAAAATTATCTATTGATGTAGTACCAAGAGCTGCCCCAATATCAAAAAATACTCAATTAAAAGAATTACAAATCCAACTGGAGGAATTGTTTAAGAAAGGGTACATACACCCAAGTGTTTCACATTGGGGAGAACCAATACTTTTTGTTAAAAAGAAGTATGGAACATTGAGGTTGTGTATTGACTTTAAACAATTGAATAAATCCATTGTGAAGAAAAGATACCCTCTACCTAGAATTGATGAACTTTTTGATCAACTAAGAGGAGAGAATATATTTTCAAAGATAGAATTGAGATTGGGATATCATGAGGTAAGAATCAATTAAGAATACATTAGTAAGACAACCCTTATAACTAGTTATGGACGTTATGAATTTGTAGTGGTGCCATTTTGACTAACCAATGCACCACATGTCTTTATGTGCTTGATGAATGGAATATTCAGAAATTATCTATATAAGTTTGTCATTTTGTTCTTTGATGACATACACATCTATTCTAATTCTAAGGAAGAGAATGAATATCACTTGAGGTTTGTGTTACAATTTCTAAGGGAACATCAATTGAATGTGAAGATAAGCAAGTGTTATTTTTACCAAAAATGGATCCATTATTTGGGGAACATCGTTTATGTAGAAGGCATAAGAATTGATCCATAGAAGATTGATTCCATTAGAGGATGTCTAACACCAAGGAATGTTTCAAAAGTCAGATATTTTATGAGATTATCTGGATACTAAGTGAGGTTTATAGAAGGGTTATCAATATTGCTCATCTCATCACTTCTTTACAAAAGAAGGGAATTACATTTTAATGGAAAACAAAGTATAAATAAAATTTTCCTTTGTTGAAAGAATTACTTACTATTCTAACACAGAAAAGTTTTGTGGTATGCACATATGCATGAAAAGAAGGGTTGGGTGCAGTCCTTACTCAAAATGGAAATTACATTAGTTGTGAGTCTATAAATATTAAGTAATGTGAGAAGAATTATTGCACACATGATTTGGATCTTGCTTCCATATTTCACGCATTGAAGATGTGGAAAAAATATCTCATGGGAAAAATATTTGAATTAAGGATAGAACATAGTGGTGTGAAATGTCTTTTTGAGAAACCAACTTTAAATGTCAGGTGGACTAGATGGTTGGAATTTTCAAGTGAGTATGACTTTGACATCAATCATATCAAAGGAAATTAAAACAAAGTTGTTGATGCAATCAACATAATATTACATCTCATGCATGTTATAACTATTAGTATGCATCGGTCAAATTTAAAGAGTAGAATTTTAAATGTTGTTGTTACAGACCATAAATACTTATAGGTAAAAGAAAGTTGAGCAGGAAAATGTAAAACAAAAAATTAAAGAGTGCGATATGAAGGAATATGGATTACTTATGTATAAAAATAGAATTTGTGTTCCTAGTTCGAGAGAAACTACAAATTTGGTCTTAAAAGAACTACATAATGTTCCATATATCAGACATCCTAGTAACCAAAAAACAATTGTAGTAGTAAGACAACAATTATTTTGGCTACTAATGAAGAAGGACGTTGTTGATTACATTCCCAGATGTATGGAATGTCAAAGAGTGAAATTTGAGCATAGACACCCAGCGGGTTTGATACAGTGACTGCCAATTCTAAAGAAGAAATGGGAAGTGGTAACCATTGATTTTATAACTAGGTTTCCCAAGACAACAAGGAAACATGATTCAATAATGGTAGTTATGGATAAATTCACAAATGCTTCTCATTTTGTTCCTGTGAAAATGACTCATAGAATAGTTAATATTGCATAAATTTACATGAGGGAAATTTCTTGGTTAAATGGAATACCTAAGGAAATTGTCTCGGATGAAGATACATAGTTTGCTTCAAATTTATGGAGGGGATTATTTAAAGGGTTTGGTACAAATATGAACTTTATCAAAACATTCCATCCACAGTCAGATGGGTAGACATAGATATTCAACCAAGTAATTGAAGACATGTTGAGAATGTATGTGATGGATAAACCATCTAAGTGGGAAGATTACTTGCATTTGGTTGATTTTTCATATAATAATGGGTATCAATATTCAATGAATATGATCCCATTTGAAGCTTTGTGTTAACACATAGGATGTACAAGAGTCAAGGTTTTCTCCATCTTTTAAATTTTTTGTTAGGCTAGTCTTAGAATGACTCTTTTGGTCTTTGTCAATCATGTGTTTTTCCCTTCTTGTAGGTTATTTGTTTAAACTTGTAGGCTTAAATCATAAAGTCATGTTCTCAAAGTATTGAGTCATTTTTCATGTCTATATATCATTATTTTTATTTTCTCTTAGGTCTAGAATGTTGATCAGAGTACAGTTACAAAAGTCTTGATGACATGACGGTGTTTGTAATCGTTGGTAAAGAGGGAAGGTATTGGTCATATCTGCATAGTTTGAAGGTTACCATCAAGTGTTTTGTACAAAATAGATGTACAAAAGGTTTTAAAGATCCACTTAACCATTCAAGTGTTGAGTCACCTCTAAAAATCTCATTCGCTGCAGACTCTCCTAGAAGTTTGCAACATTTCAAAAAGCACCTCATGTACTAAATCGTGCATAATAACTATTTGGTAAACATGGCACTTGGTGGACTCTTGTTTTCAGCGTCATATCATCATCATATTTTCCAAAATTCAATTTCGAAAGGAAGTTTTGAACATTTTCGTGTTATTTTCATTTTCAAAGATAGTTGTTGTAGTTTGTTTATCATTGCAAACTATGTGTTGTTGCAAACTATTGGTGCTACCAAATTTACTATAGCAGCTCATGGTGAGTTAGGGTTGATGATTCAACTCTCTACAACAAGGGGTAAACATTGTATTCTAGGTACCATTACTTTATACTCAATTCCATCATTTTCAAAACAGTACACTCTTCAAGAAACCTATTTGCTACATAATTGTAGATGTCGCAAACTAGTTAGAGATACAAATCCCCTATTTCATAAATGATTTGAAACCCTAGAATACCTCTCCAGCACTTAGGTTTTAGGTACCACCATTCCATTAAAAAAATATCATCTCACATTGAATATCTTAACTACAATTTATTTTGATGAAAACCTTGGCTACAAACCCACCTGTTGCAAACTAAATTAACACAACAAACTCTCTTTTGTACATAGTTTCTTCAAAGTATTACTGTATGAGACTTTATTAAGCCTCCGTTTCTCATCACTTCATCCAAATTATATCTCTAGTTACATTTTTATTCTCTAATTTATTGTCCTGTCATAAACCCTACTTGCACCAAAACCCTAAATTCACCATATTTCACCACACAGTATGTTGGTAGAATTTATCAAAGAGGTTTTACTCTTATTGGACTTTCCATGGAAGATCAAAAAATGAAGAAGTTCCATAAAGGAGGATATATTTTCAGAGATGAACCCCATGACCTACAACTCATTAATTCAGATCCACTTTTCAACGAATCCTTTCAGAGAGTAGGTTGCCTAGTTTTTTGTGAAAAAATGAAGAGAGGACACCCTCAAGTGGCCAAACAGTTTGCATTGAACTTCAGTGGAATAAAAAAAAAGTTGGTACACTTTAGTTTGAAGTTACAGAACAATTTGTAGCCACAACAAAAGAGATACCAATTCAAGGGGAAAAATGGTTCAAAGTTATGTCTTTGAAATATGAATTTTCTAAACATTTCCTAAAGGTTACATCAGGTACCTGTTCATGAATGCAGTGAATGATTTACTATTTATTTATTGGCGCAAGTGTTGTCAAAGAACGTTTTCTTATTGATTATGAAGTTCCTTCTTGATAATAATTCTACTGTATCTGTCTCAGAAGTACTCGATGTAACCTGGTGCATATACTTCATATCTTTCTACTTAGTCTTCCATCTTTCCATTTATGTTCTAAATATTGGTCTCAAATTTTTTAAGCCTTGCTTTTTGGAGTATGTTTTGTGGAAATTTTGTGTTGATATTTTGAACTGAGTATCTCATCCATTCGCTTCACTTGAACTTAAAAAATTATCTTTAAAAAACTATAAATGTTTTATGAGTATTAGGATTACACCTAGAGTAGTCTAGGTGTGACTTCTAGCGCTGACACTTTGTATGGTAGAAAATGCAATAATCCAGTGAGTTGAGACAACCCAACATACATAGTAATACTTGGGTCAAAATTTCTCAAGGATAGGGAAGACTAGATGGTTAAAATTAAGCATAATTTGAAAGCAACATAAGATAGACATCAAAGTTATGCAGATAAGAAAAATACATCTAGAGAGTTTAAAGTGGGAGAGCTTGTGCTTTTGAAAGTGAAGTTGAAGAAGAGATCATTAAAGTTGAGCATATGTACAAAGATAACAACCAGATTATGTGGTCCATTTGAGATATTTGTTATAATAGGGCCAAGTTTATACATGTTTGCATTTCCTACTTCCATGAATGTGAATAATATATTTCATGTCTATTTTCTGAAAAGATATGTGCATGATCCTAACCATGTTATTGGTTGGAATTTGATTCAGACAAAGTGAGAAGGAGATTTTCGAGTCTATTCAGTGCACATATTGGACATAAAAGTCAAAGTGCTTCATAATTGATTGATAGAGCTGGTAAATGTTCAGTGGACTTTCTATAGTCCTAAAGATGCTACTTGGGAGCATGAAGATGCATGTCGACAAAGTACCCATGATGTTTCGAATATTTTTGAAATTTTTATTTCTATTCTGTGTATGCATTGACGACAATGGAAAAATAAGGGGGAGAGGAATGCAAGACCCCATTTTTGAGTCCCTATATTAATAATGGTTTTTTTTTTAATTTGGTGAAAGGACGAAGTTCTTGAACAATTGAAAGGGGCCTGAATTCCTAAGAATTGTAATACTTTGATCATTATTAATAATAAAATACATCGTTTTTTGTGAGACAAACTAGGACAAGATTTATAGGGGGATATGATTTCATGAGAGAGGGAGAAAAGATGAGGGGATAAGCCTTTACATTTTTAAATTATTTTTATTTTACCCACCTTGGAATTTTGGATAGAAAGAGGTGGTTACATGAGATTCTTTGGGGAAGGCCACATTATGCTATTGATATTTAAACCCTTGTCTTAACTGTCTTAGAGGTTGGTCATTCATTCTTTCTCAAAAATGTTTTTTGAGTTGTTCCTCTCTAATTCACTCTTCTTCTCATTCTTGGTTTTGCATGGGGAAAGGAAATTGAATTGATAAAGGAAAGTCGCCATGGTTTGTTGGCTATAATTAATTTATGATTATTCCAGAAAGGGAGGGATTCTTGTACACAACTAAGAATCATGATAGTTTCCATCATTTATATTTTTTGACCAGAAGCACTAGAACCCTGGAAAAAGGTGGAAAGCCTGAGGGACTGCATCCAAATTAAGGTGGTTCATTTTCTTTGGGTGGTGCAAGATTAGGGGAAAGAGAGTTAGTAAACTAGGTTTTGATGTGTGGTCGAGAAACTCGTGAGATATTGATTATTGATTGGTTTGGGAAACTGAGTGTCTATCCGAGAACCATCCTTGTGGATTCATATCCTTGGCTCGAGCGTGACCTATTGTTGAGACTTGCAACAAAAATGTCTAATATTGGGTGGAACATCCTTGGTACCTTGGTATGTAACCAATTGGTGATTGGTTTGATTAAATATAAGTGCTTTATGTCATGTGTTTATGTGCTTGTATAGTTATTTCTGCTATGTATTAATTATTATCTATAGGATATGTATTTATAATGTGTCTTATTGTTGGTTATTGTTGTGCATGGAATATGGTTCATTTCGTTTATGGTGTATCATAAATCTTGATTATTTCATGTGTTTCTTCCATGATTGTTATTTAGTTAATTGGTATCATAATTGTGAATTATCCCAAGAGGGAGAATTTAGAGGTACCCAAGTAGTGGGTACGTTTCAAATAAGAGAATAGATAAAATCATTTTTTTTGGGGGGGGGTTGTTGATCTGAATATGTTACAAAGGCTCTCGTCCCATGTGTTTGGATGTTTGGAATTGTACATCCTTGGGATATGAAAAATCATCTTGTTGACTTCCTCAATTTGTCCATCATTTTGTGGGTGGAATATAGATTATGGGTGGTCCCACCAATATTTGACATGGRGAAAGGATTTAARGAGTGTGAATGTGATTTMCTTTGATGTGTGAGGGATTCCTTGAGCAATAGTTTGATAGGATCTCATGCTCTATTGTATCTMTTTTCTACTACRAAGKGATGTTTCTTGGGAGGAYARTATTGTTCTTCCCCRTGCTCAACTAGTTCAAGACCCAACWCTTGATAGTTTGACCTCGTSGRAGACATGCATACATAAATGAARAAAGAGAATATYATTTTGATRGCACTAATCCRKATTATATTKAGAATGGCATGAAGGGAGAGATATAACAAGGAAACAYATAGATATACTGCAAGATAGATAGTAATATAGTTAAAACCATATTTTATTAATGATTTTTTGGAATACAAAAGACTGTAAAATGTAAAGAAAACAAGATATCTAGAATGGTAGTAGCTTATCCCTAAAGAGAGAGATGTTTCAACTAAGAAAATTCACAAGAAGATTAATACAGAGAGGATGAAAATTCCTTTTAACATAAAACATCAATGGGAAATCCATAAATACCAAAACCATAACCCCCGAAGATGAAACCCTGAAATTTTTTTGGGCCTCAATGTGGTTAGTTGAAACATCAACTTCCTAGGGGCATAATGTTTTAATATGATCTCTATTTGGGGCACTTGGTAGCTCATTGAAAAGGTCTAGCCGAGAACCACACATTCCAAAATTCCTAGCATCTACCTCTAGTTGCATGGTAGGTGTCGTCACGCAAAAAATACGTCATTTAAGGACTCAAAACGGCCCAAGAAGTTTGGGACCCAAAAAAATATAGAAAAACTTCCAAGACATGGATGCATTCAAAATTAGTGGAATAGGTGGGTGGACACTAGTATCCGCCTGGATCAACGTGGGAACTAGCAATGATTTAGCAATAATTTCCTCACATGCATCCTCAAAGACAATGTTTCTTTGAAGGGGGATGACGTGTTAAGGTCCCAGCCTAACCTCTCTACTTTAAGGTACCTAGTAGTTAATTAATTAATGTATGTAATCTTCTTTGAATAAGTCCCATTAGATAGTAGTGGTTAGTTACTTAATATGAAAGGGCCATTTTTATTAAACAAGTCCAATTAGGTGGTTGGTACTCATTAATGATGGGACGACAAGTACTTAGGGTTTTTTTATTGGAGTATCTATTTAAATATATAGGAGGCTACAAGATGTTGGGTCAATTATTATTATATTTAGAGCTTTGTTCAGTGAAAGGTCATCCCACTTTACAAGGAAAGTGAGCATTGCTTTATTTATTTTGAATATTATTCATACAAGGATTTAATATGCATATTTTATCTTATTATCACTTGTATCTAGTTCTCGAAAGTTATTATCTATATATACTTGGCTTGTGTTTCAAATTTAAAGACTAAGGAACAATATACTTTCACCAACTTAGCAAACCACAATTAACCATTTCCTATATTGTTCCTTTCCTTCCTTAACTAAAATATTTCAAAAATAATAAATTTTTCTCACATTTAAACAACTTAGTGTCCAAACAACTTGCTTTTTGATATGAGTGAGTGTAAATTGTTCTACCAATAAGGATTCCTTGGATTCTCTTGTTTTTGGCACCAATTTTTCCAAATGTTTCTTCACATTGTTTTTAAACCTTAATATATGTCTATGCTTTTTTAAGGAACATTGCGTTGCATAAAACTCTTATCAAGCTTGTTGATGAAAACACTTGAGCTTGGAGACACACTCTTTTCCATTTGATTCATAGTTGAATGATTATTATTCCTTCCATCGAATTTAAATTTTCCCTTCATTTCAAATGTCAAACATAAGAAAGTTTCAATAATACTCTTATTTTAATTAAAATAAATAAAAACCTTTATTTTTCCGGATATCATTGAACTTCAACTTTAGAAAACTCTCAATAATATTTTTGTTTTAATTAAAATAAATAAAAAATACTTATTTTTTTCCATAACATTGGACTTCAACTTTCACCTCTTATTCACCTCTTATTCACCTCTTATTGCCAATGTGAAAGTGGAATGCATTAACACACCTACTTTGTCAAGCTCTATAAAAAGTCAAATAATAAACACTCACCACCTTCTCTGTCTATTCACCTCCATGGTTGTCTTATTGTGAATGTGAAATTTGAATGCATTAACATGCCTTTGCCATGCTCTATCAAAAGTCAAATAATAAATATTCACCACCTTCGGTGTCTATTCACCTCCATGGTGATAAATTGAGAATCAGAGAATACAGAGAAAGACTAGAGAAGAAAATAATATTCAGTATATTGAGTATGTGAGAAGAGAGTACATGAGAAAAGGGAAAAGTGTTGAGCTAAATAGTCTTAAGCAAATCAAGAACATCAAGAAATGATAGTATAGTTGTCCAGAACAGATGGCAGTGTATAGTCAGACTGTTGAGGTTACACTATATTTAACACTCCCTCTTAAACTCAATAATTACAAACATCAGCACTGATAATACCCAAGTGTTGTCTCTAAAAATCAAAAACGGATTTTTCCAGTGGCTTTGTGAAGATATCTGTGAGCTGATCTCGAGAGCCAAATAATTGAAGTGTTATGTCACCATTATTGATGAGCTCACGAATGAAGTGAAATTGAGTGTCAATATGCTTGCTTTTCTTGTGAAACACATGATTTTTGGATAGAGCAATTGCTGAGGTGTTGTCATAGAAGATAGGGGTTTTCTCCTTCTCTGTATGTGGCATATCATTCATTATTCTTCTCAGTCACACAACTTGATAGGAAGCTTAGGTAGAAACAACATACACTGCCACTGCAGAAGATATTGATACAATGGGTTGCTTCTTTGATGACCATGAAATTAGGTTCGTGCCTAGGTGAAAAGCATGTCCTGAGGCTCTTTTCCTGTCATCTAGGATTTCTGCAAAATCACTGTATGTGTAACTAGAGAGATGATTATCATCATAATGAGTGTACCATAAGAGAAAACTGAGAGTTCCTGCAACATATCTCAGAATCCTTTTCATCATCTTCCAGTGAGAATCTTTGGGGGATTCCATAAACCTGGAAACAAGGTTGGTTGCATACATTATATCAAGCCTAGTTGTTGTAAGATACAACAAACTTCCTACTAATATTTTGTACAGGGTATAATCCACTATAGGTCCTTCATCTTGCTTGCTCAATTTTGTGCCTAGGGGTATAGGAGTTTCTATTGGATTTCAGTCTTCCATGCAAAATCTTTTGATGATGTCTGCTGCATACTTTTGTTGACAAACAAAAATGCCTTTGGTTGACTGATCAACCTCAATTCCCAAAAAATATTTCATTATGCCAAGATATGTTATCTCAAACTCAAATTGCATGGCATTTTTAAAACTAGTTAACTAAAGATTTCTAGTATATATCATGTCATCAACATATAAACATACAATCAAAATTTTACTGTGCTGATCTGTTTTGGTGTATAAAGTTGGCTCATTTTGGCTTCTACTGAAACCACTTTTGATCAGGTAAGTGTCAATTCTGTTGTACCAAGCGCGTGGAGCTTGCTTTAATCCATACAAGGCTTTCTTCAACCGATACACTTTGGTTGGTTGTTCTTTGGATTCAAATCCATGTGGTTGGTTGACATAAACTTATTCTTCTAAGAAACCATTTAGGAATGATGACTTGACATCCATCTGGTGTATTTTCCATTTGTGCTAAGCTGCTATGGCCAATAGAGTCCTTACAGTGTCCAACCTTTCTATTGGAGAAAAAGTTTCACCATAATCAATACCTGGTTGTTGTGAGCATCCTTTGGCAACAAGTCTTGCATTGTGCTTTTCAATCTATCCATTTTCATTGAGTTTAGTTTTGTAAACCAACTTGACACAAATACTTTTCTTGTGTCTGGGCAAATAAAAAAGATCCCATGTCTTGTTCTTCTCAATGGAGTCAATCTCTTGGTTCATGGCTTGAACCTAATGTGGCTCCTTAGCTGCCTCTTTAAAAGATGTAGGTTGAAATGAAATTAAAGAAAAAAGGTTGTGATGTTCAATGTCATCCAACTGTTGATGGATTTCTCTCAAACTTTGAGTTCTCTGATTTTGAAGTTCAGAGGATGAGTCTCTGTGTGAAGTTGAGTGATCCTGAGAATTTTCAGAATGTCCTTGTACCTACAATCTTGGAAGGGCAGGTTGAGGTATTGGTTGTCCTGAGTCTTCTACATTTTCAGGACTGGGCAGAAATGGATTTTGATTGTCCATTTTCTGATTTTTAGATTCGTTCCAGAGTTGATTTTCCATAAATTTTACATTTCTGCTGAGAATTAGTTTCTTTGAGATTGGATTGTAAAGCCTGTAAGCTTTTGATGTTTTGATGTATCCAGTAAAGATACATTTCTCACTTCTATCATACAGTTTCTTCCTTAATTTGGAAGGTATGTGAGCGTATTCTATTCATCCAAATGTCCTTAGATGAGCAACATTTAGCTTTGTCTCACTCCATGCTTCTTGAGGGAACTTCATCTTTAGACTAGTGGTTGGAGATCTATTCAAGAGATAAGCTGAGTATGATATTTCTTTAGCCCAAAAAGTATTTGACAAACATTTCTCTTTGAGTAGGCTTCTTTCCATGTTCATTATTGTCTGATTTTTCCTTTCATCCACTCCATTCTATTGTGGAGTATACCTGGTTGTAGTTTGCATGATGATGCCTTGTGATTTGTAGAAATTTGAAAATTCTTTGGAGTTGTATTCTCCTCCTCCATCTGACATAAGAGATTTTATAGATTTTCCACTCTACTTTTCATCTTCTGATTTGATTTCTTTGAATTTTGCAAAAGTTTCAGACTTGTGTCTGAGAAAATAGATCCATATTTTCCTACTAAAGTCATCAATAAACGTTATAAAATAAAATCTACCACCTATTGGCTCTGTTTTCATTGGGCCACATAGGTCAGTGTGAACAAGTTCAAGATGTTGTTTTCCTTGATTGGAGGACTGTGGAAAACTAGTTCTCTTATGTTTTCCAAGTATGTAAGACTCACATGGGGGATTTTTCTCTTTGAAGACAAGGATACCTTTGACCATGGAGTGCTTCTGTAAATGACTTAGACTCTGAAGTGGTAGATGTCCAAATCTTGTATGCCAAACCATAGTTTCATTGGGGGTGGATGCACTTTGTGCATATGTTTGGATAAGATTTGTAGTTCTGAGGTTCAAGGGAAACATCCTATTCTGAGTCATGTGGATTTCAGAAATCAATTTTATGTTAGGGGTTTTATCATATATCGTGCATGATGCTCCCTCAAAAAGTACCTTATAGCCATGTTCAACGAGCTTTCCTACACTTAACAGGTTATGATTCATATCCAGAACATGGTAGACATTGTTTATTTCCTTCTTTACATTTTGTTTAGTAAGAATAGGTATAGGTCCTTTTCCTTGAACTTTAACTAAAGAATTCTTTCCAAGTGTAATATCAGAGGAAATTGAAGAATCAATGCATGAAAGAAAATCTTTGTTACCTGTCATGTGATTGCTGCATCCACTATCCAACAACCAGAGATCTTTATGTTGTTCTTCAGTCTTGTGGCATGAGAGAAACATACCTTCTGATGTTTCTCCTGTATGATTTGAGACATGTGTTCTTCATGAGAGTTGGTCTTGTTGTTTCTTCCTGCATTTAGATTCATAGTGCCTATACTTTTTGCAGTAATATCATTTTATGCTTGATTTGTCATTTTATCTTCTCCCTCTCCCTCTTTGAGGCTGGCAATTCTGATTTTGGTTCTATTGTCTGTGACCTTGGAAAGATTGATTCAGGTTTTGTTGTATGTGACCTCCACTTGAGTGAGGGTTACTTGGACTGCTCCCTCTTCCTTGGTGACCTCTGCCTCTTCCTCTGCCTCTCCCTCTGCTGAAAGAGAATTGAGTTTTGAAGGCATTGGCTATTGAATCGTCTGTGAGATGCAGTCTGGTCTCGTGTGTCAATAGGGAACCAATTAGTTCATCTGTTGAAAAACGTGACAGATCCTTGGATTCAAGGATTGCTATAATGACCATTTCGAATTTCTTTGGTAAAATTTTGAGGAATTTCTCAACAATGCATTGATCAGGGATGGATTCACCAATCAATCTGATCTGGTTTATGATTCCCATGACTCTGGTCATAAATTGATCAACATTTTTAGACTCTATCATGCTTAAAGTCTCGAATTACGTCCTCAAGGTCTGCAGTTTGATTGTTTTTACCCTGTCATTTCCTTGGTAAGATGACTTAAGGATATCCCAGGACTATTTTGAAGTAACAGTGCCTATGATTTTTTAGAAAATCGAGTCATCCACTAAATTCTGAATCTAGAAATTTTCCTTATTCTCTTTGTTCCTCTATGTTGCCTAAGAAGTTCTCTGTTGGTTGGTCATGGTGGCAAGGTCTGTTGTATCTGGTTCCACATATCCAAGATCCACTGGGTCCCAACACTCTTGAGCTTGGAATAAGGATCTCATTTGAAGAGACCAAAAATCATAATTCTTTCCAAGAAGAATTGGTCCTTGAGTTGGTCCTAAATTGCTAGACGTGGCCATCTTAAAAAAAAAAATTAACACAACAGAAAAAAAATTCATAGAAAATTTCGTGTTTACCTATTTCTTGTGCAAAAATCAGGTCTTCGAATTTCTTTCAGTGACTTCATACCGAAAAACACGGGGTAGACCACTTCTTTAGCTTCGATTTGGCTGGACTTGACTTATCCGAGCGCAAGATCTGTTGACTCAAAGCTCTGAGATTTGTTCTTTAGAAACTGTGGCAACTGTATAAATTGTAATGCCGGAATTGGTCCAAATGCAAACTAAGCCCCACGTGAATAAGAACTAAGCATGATATTCTTCCCCACATGACCACTACTCGTGACCACTGGATTAGCTCACAAAGAGCACGTCGCGTTTCACGACCTCGAGAGTATAGGTGTGTGAGCCACTCTTGACTCTCAAACTCCCGAACTCTGAAAGTGGCTTAACGATCCCTCAAATCCTCTCATATCCTTCCTCCAAACGACCACGACGCTATGACCATGGTCCACTTTTTTGGATTTCACGGTTTGCGAAGTTGCGATGCAACTCCAACCTTTCCTCCTGGGAATCCCAAAATATGAAACTCCGATCTATCCTCTGTTGTGGATCTACAGTTTAGATCCTCCTATGATCTGACGGTCCATATCCTTTCAGGATTTTGTGGATCGGTATTTTGTGACCTTTGAACTCTCGTCACAATGTTCCCCAAACCCCGAACTCCGAAATGCCAAAATTTTGTAGCCTCCCAAATCAACCATTTATGCTCCACCTGATCTGATGGCTCAGATCACATCAGAGTTTCACATATTGTGAGTTCACTGAACTGTCACCTCTAATTTCCTAGTAGCCAAAATCGCGATACTGGATCGACGGTCCAGATCTTTGCTCAATCAACGGTTGTGATTATTTCGCAATTTTGCATATTGCAGGTTCTTGAAACTTAGTTGATTGACTCCTTCAGGTTGCGATTAAGCGAAGTGTTGAGCGCTTGCCACACATCCCTTCCAATGGATGGTTCAGATGATGTTGGGTTTTCACATTTCACGAAGTTGAATGACTTGCACCTCCATTCTCCCAATCCCCGAAATTTCGATGGCAATAGATCGACGGTCTAGGCCTCTCTTTGATTGACGACTACGATTGAGTCGGGGTTTCATGCTTCACGACCTCAAAGGATGGTGCACCTCTATCCTTTCAATTCCTGATTTCCTGATCGTGGCAGATCGATAGCTCACAATCTTTGTCGATCCAATGGCTCAAATGGAGTCATGATTTGACTATTCGCGAATTATCACTAGTATGATCTCTGACCTTTACTCCCTATGAGTCAGCGAAATGCCGAGATCTCTCCACGTGTCCTCCTTTATGGATGGTCCCAACGATTTCAGGATTTTGTGACTTCACAAGTTGGATTTTCCTTTGTTCACTCTAGAGGACTAAGCCTCGTGCACGTTCTCCCGAATCCGACGGCTATCAGTCCTCTGCACTAAATCTGACGACTAAAAATATTTTTCCTTTTCTGTGCTCTCCTTGTCCTTTGTGAACTCGATTGATGTCTCAGATATATTCGCAGGGATGATCTTACAGCTATGTCTGCTTGTCCTTTGCTGTTTCTTCAAAGAGTTTCTCCTGAAGAAGGAAATTCGTGAATCATTCATGAATTGGAAAGAATCTAATGAATTCTTTAAAAAACTCACGTATCTTTAATTGTTTCTACCCTCTGCAACTCTTCTTTGTGAATCTTTCATGAATATTTAAATGCTTACAATTCTTTATTGTTTATGCCTTCTGCAGTTTCTGCTTCCTCGCACTTTCTATCTGCAACGATCTTTTGAGCGGACTAGCAGACTGCTCTCCAAGATTTGTGAAGAATCTACGTCCCATGCTCATGTTGACAGTTTAATTTCTGTGCCTCTTAGGATCGGGCTGCTCTCCAGACTGTGTGAAGAGGCTTATGTCTGAAGCTCTGATACCATGATAAATTGAGAAGTAGAGAATATAGAGAAAGAGCAGAGCAGAAAACAATATTCAATACATTGAGTATGTGAGAAAAGAGTACACGAGAAGAGGGAAAAGAGTTGAGCTAAATAGGCTCAAGCAAATCAAGAACATCAAGAAATGATAGTACAACTATCCAGAACAACTCGCAATGTACAGTCAGACTGATGTGGTTACATTATATTTAACACATGATTGTCTATTCACTGCCTATCTATTACACTCTCTATATACTCATCACCCTCGCACTCTCTATATATTCATCACCCTCTATCTATTCATCACCCTTGCACTCTCTATGTATTCATCAATGCCCTACACTCTCTATCCATTTATCGCCTTGGCTGTATGGAGAGAGGAAATGTTGCAATTATACAATGTTTCAGGCGAATGCTATCCCACCAAGGTAATTCCTTCTTGCATGTTAATTTTTTCCTTTCTTTATGTCTATTTATCGCCCTAGTTTTAGGGAAACAGTATCCCGTGAAGGTAATTCCTTCTTGCATGTTAAATTTTTCCTTTCTTTATATCTATTTATTGATAAATTGAGAAGCAAGAAATGCAGAGAGAAAGATAGAACATAAAACAGTATATTCAAATGTATGAAGAAGAGTGAAAAAACGAAGTTACAATGTAAAGGGAAATAGTTGAGCTAAGTAGGCTCAAGCAAATCAAGAATAGAAAGTACAACTGCCCAGTACAGTTGGCCAGGACAGTCAGCCTGTTGAGGTTACATTATATTTAACACTCCCTCTTAAACTCAACAGTTACAAACATCGGCACTAATTATGCCTAAGTGCTATCTCTAAAAATCAAAAACTGACTTTCCTAGTGGCTTGGTAAAGATATCAACAAGCTGATCTCGAGAACCACAGAATTGTAGTGCAATATCACCATTATTGACTAGCTCGCGTATGAAATGAAAACGAGTGTCAATGTGTTTTCTTTTCTTGTGAAACACGTGATTTTTAGATAAAACAATTGCTGAAGTATTGTCACAGAAAATAGGAGTTGGATCCTTTTCTGTATGTGACATATCTTTGAATATTCTTCTCGGCCACACAGCTTGACAAGAAGCTGAGGTAGCAGTGGCATACTCTGCCTCTGCAGAATATATTGATACAATTGGCTGCTTCTTTGATGCCCATGAGATTAGGTTTGTGCCCAGTTGAAAAACATGTCCAGATGTGCTTTTCCTGTCATCTAGGTTGCCTGCAAAATCACTCTCGGTGTAACCAAAAAGTTGATTACTATCAGATTTAGTGTACCATAAGACAAAATTGAGAGTTCCTGCAACATATCTCAAAATTCATTTTGCCATTTTCCAATGAGAATCTTTGGCTAATTCAATGAATCTGGAAACAAGGCTAGTTGCATACATAATGTCAGGCCTAGTTTTTGTAAGATACAACAAAATTCCTACTAAACTTTTGTACAAGGTAGATTCCACTGTAGGACCTTCATCTTTCTTGCTCAATTTTGTGCCTAGTGGTATGGGGGCTTCTGATGGATTGCATTCTTCCATGCGAAATCTTTTGAGGATGTATGCTGCATACTTTTGCTGAGGATGTCACAAAAATGCCTTTGGTTGATTGATGAACCTTAATCCCTAAAAAATATTTCATTATGCCAAGATCTGTCATCTCAAACTCAGATTGCATGGCATGTTTAAAATTTGTTAACTCAAGATTCCTGTATAGATCATGTCATCAACATATAAACATACAATCAAAATTTTACCGTGCTGATATGTTTTGGTATAAAGAGTTGGCTCATTTTGAATTCTATTGAAACCACTTTTGATCAGATAAGTGTCAATTCTGCTATACCAAGCTCTTGGAGCTTGCTTTAATCCATACAAGGCTTTATTCAATCGATATACTTTGGCTGGGTTCTCTTGGACTTCAAATCCAGGTGGCTGATCGACATAAACTTCTTATTCTAAGAAACCATTCAGGAATGATGACTTGACATCCATTTGGTATACTTGCCATTTGTGTTGGGCTGCTATGGCCAATAGAGTCCTTACAGTGTCTAATCTTGCTACTGGAGCAAAAGTTTCACCATAATCAGTACTAGGTTGTTGTGAGAATCCTTTGGCAACAAGTCTTGCCTTGTGTTTTTCAATCTGCCCTTTTTCATTGAGTTTAGTTTTGTAAACCCACTTGACACCAATACTTTTCTTGTGACTTGGCCAAATCAAAAAGATCCCATGTCTTGTTCTTATCAATGGAGTCAATCTCTTGGTTCATGGCTTGAACCCAATGTGGCTCCTTAGCTGCTTCCTTAAAGGATGTAGGTTGACATGACATTAAAGAAAAAAGGTTGTGTTGTTCAAAGTCATCCAACTGCTGATGGATTTCTCTCAAACTTCGAGTTCTCTGATTTTGAGGTTCAAAGAATGATTATCTGCTGGAAGTTGAGTTATACTGATAATTTTCAGGTTGTCTTTGTACTTGCAATCTTGGAAGAATAGTTTGAGGTACTTGTTGTCCTGAATTTTCTGCATTTTTAGAACTTGGCATCAATGGATTTTGACTGTCCATCTGCTGATTTTCATAATCATTCCAGAATTGATTTTCCAGAAATTTTACATCTTTGCTGAGAATTAATTTCTTGGTGATTGGATTGTAAATAATGTAAGCTTTAGATGTTTCACTATAACGAGTGAAAATACATTTCTCACTTCTGTCATCAAGTTTCTTCCTTAATTCGGAAGGTATGTGAGCGTATGCTATGCATCCAAATGTCCTTAGATGCGCTACATTGAGCTTTGTCCCACTCCATGCTTCTTGGGGAACTTTCATCTTCATACTTGTGGTTGGAGATCTATTCAAAAGATAAACTGAGCATGCTACTGCTTCAGCCCAAAACCTATTTGACAAACTTTTCTCTTTGAGAAGTGTTCTTTCCATATTCATTATTGTCTGATTTTTTCTTTCAGCCACTCCATTCTGTTGTGGAGTATATCTGGTTGTTGTTTGCATGAAAATGCCTTGGGATTTGTAGAAATTTGCAAATTCTCTGGAGTTGTATTCTCCTCCTCCATCTAACCTGAGTGCTTTGATATATTTGCCACTCTGTTTTTCAGCTTCTGCCTTGAATTATTTGAATTTTGCAAAAGTTTCATACTTGTGTCTGAGAAAATAGATCCATATTTTTCTGTTGAAATCATCAATAAATGTTAGAAAGTAAAAGCTACCACCTATTGACTATGTTTTCATTGGTCCACATAGGTCAGTTTGAACAAGTTCAAGATGTTGTTTGGCTTAATTGGAAGACTGTGGAAAACTAGTTCTCTTATGTTTTCCAAGTATGCAAGACTCACATGGGGGAATTTGCTCTTTAAATATAGGAAGACCTTTGACCATGGAGTTCTTTTGTAGAAGACTTAGACTCTGAAATGGTAGATGTCTAAATATTGTATGCCAAACCATAGTTTCATTCAGGGTAGATGCACTCTGTGCATATGGTTGAATCAGATTTGCAGTTCTGAGGGTAAGGGGAAGCATCCTATTCAGAGTCATATGGATTTTAGAAATCAATTTTTCTGCTTGGGATTTTGTCATATATCTTGCAAGATGCTCCCTCAAAAAGTACCTTATAGCCATGTTCAATGAGTTGCCCTACACTTAGCAAATTATGTTTCAGATCTAGAACATGATAGACATTGTTTATGTCTTTCTTTACATTTTGTTTAGTAAGAATAGGGACAGTTCCTTTTCCTTGAACTTTGACTAAGTAATCATTTCCAAGTGTAATATCAGATGAGATTGAAGAATCAATGCATGAAAGTAATTCTTTGTTACCTGTCATGTGATTGTTGCATCCATTGTCCAACAACCAGAGATCTTTAGGTTGCTGTTACAACCATTTCAAATTTCTTGGGTAAACTTCTGAGGATTTTCTCAACAATTCATTGATCAGTGATGGCTTCGCCAGTCAATCTGATATGGTTCATTATTCCCATGACTCTGGTCATGAACTGATGCACATTTTCGGACTCTATCATCCTTAGAGTCTCGAATTGCGTCCTCAAGGTCTATAGTTTAACTGTTTTGACCCTGTCATTTCCTTGATAGGAAGATTTAAGGATGTCCCAGGCTTGTTTGGAAGTACCATCTCCTGTGATTTTTGAAAAAATCGAGTCATCCACAAAATTTTGAATCCAAAACTTATGTTTATTTTCTTTGTTTCTCTGAGTTGCCTGAGCAATTTTCTGCTGATTAGTCATGGCAGACAGGTCTGCTGGATCTAGTTCCACATATCCATGATCCATTGGATCCCAACACTCTTGTTCTTGAAAGAAGGATCTCATCCGAAGATACCAAAACTCATAATTCTTTCCCAGAAGAATCGAACCCTGAGTTGGTCCTAAAGAGCTAGACGACACCATATTTTTAAAAAAAATTGCAGTGAAAACAGAGGGAAATTTTTGTATTTTACCTCCAATCGTCGAAACGCCAATTTGTCGATGGCTGAAAAGAGCTTATAGGCCTTGAATTGGCCTTAGTCACTGTGCAATGTGACCATGCGCCTTAATGTTAAAGCACTATGGGCTTTTCGGGTTTTTTGCCTTTCAAATTATCGAAATGCGAAATTTCTTTTGGACGATTTAACAGTCCAGATCTTCCTGTGATATGACAGTCCAGATATTATCAGGATATCGTGAATCAAGACTTTGTGAACCCTGATGACGAGCTCTTCTGACTCCTTGATTCCTCGATCTTCGATTTACCGATGGCGCTTTCCTTTCGGGAAATTTCCCGATTCCTTTGATCTCTGCCACGTGTCCCAACAGATGGACGGCTCAAGTCTGCTTCGGGGGTTTCCCCATGGAGATTCCCGATCCCTCGTTTTGACGAAATGACATCAGTTGGGCCCCACAACGGAGCTTTCCTCATGTCGGTATTTTGGACTTCAGAGTTCCGAAATGCTCGTGCTTCTTGTCCTCAGGATTTGCGATTTATCGAATCCCGATGTGCCGATGGACTCTCCTCTTTTGGGACTTTTTTGAGTCCTTGGATTTACGCCACACGTCCCCACAATATGGACGGTCCGTGTTGTTTCATGATTTCATGACTTGCGACACCAAAGTTTCTGTCAACTTGAGAACTTCGGTTGCTGAAACGTCGATGGTTTCCTTGATCTCTGCCACGTGTCCAAACAAATGGACGGATGAGATCTGATCGCTATTTTAGGAATCACAATTTCACGAGTTTCAAACTTGTGTTGAGACAATCTTTCAAAACTGCGAACTCCAAAATGTTGATTTGACAACACTCGTATCTGCTGCCAGCTGTCCTCTGAGATGGATGGCTCAAAATACTCTCGAGATTTCACAATACGTGATGTCGATATTTTGTGTATTAGATTTTTGGAGAGAAGTCTCCTTTGCTCATCCAACTCCCGATCCTCGATTTTGCGATGGGATAAGATCGACGACTCACAATCTATCTCGATCCAATGATCCAGAATGACTAGTGATTTCGCAATTCGCAAATTCTCACGGCAGTCTTCTGACCTTTACACCTTGCGAGTCAGCGAAATATCGAGATCTTGCCACGTGTTTCTTGATGGACAGTCCAGATGATGTCGGTATTTTGTGACTTCACAAATCAGAAATTTCTCCTGTGCACTCCAGAGGACTAAACCTCATGCACTTTCTCGCTGATCCAACAATTGTCGGTCCTCTGCACAAGATCTGACGGCTGGAATTATTTTGCCTTTTCCACGCTCTCTTCGTCCCTTCTGAACTGGTTTCCCACTCTGGATCCGTTCGCAGGATGAATCTTATGGCCTCAACGACTATTCTTTGCACATTAGATGCGATCTTTGCTGCATTTGAAGGAGATTTTCTCCTGCGAAAGAAAAAATTGTGAATCTTTCAAAGATTTGAAAGAATTTCACAAGTTCTTTGATCTCTACTGCAATCTTTGACAAATTTGAGCGATTTCCCATTAATCTTCAAACGATTTTGCCTTCTGCAGGAATCTTTAACGAATTTGAGTGAATTCTTCAAGTTCTTCACATGTTCCTGCATCCTGCATCTCTTCTTTATGAATCTTTGATGATTCTTGAAAATTACAAGAATCTTTACTATTTCTTCTTCTGTGTTCTCTTCTTCCTCGATATTTCTAGCTTTGTATGCTCTGCTTCGGCGTGTGATCTTCTTACGACGATCTTTAGAGAGTATTACGGACAACTCTCCAAGCCTTGTGAAAAAATCTGTGTCACGTGCTCTCAAGATCCGTGAAAGATCTGCATTGTTTGAGGTTCGTGTTGCTCTCTAGCCTGTGTGAAGAGGCTTACCACTGTAGCTTTGATACCATGATAAATTGAGAAGCAAGAAATGCAGAGAGAAAGATAGAACATAAAAGAGTATATTCAAATGTATGAAGAAGAGTGCAAAAACGAAGTTACAATGTAAAGGGAAATAGCTGAGCTAAATAGGCTCAAGCAAATCAAGAATAGAAAGTACAACTGGCCAAGATGGATGGCAGTGTACAGTCAGCCTGTTGAGCTTACATTATATTTAACATTTATTTCCTTGGCTGTATGGAGAGAGGAAATTCTACAATTCTACAATGTTTCAAGCCAATGTTATTCCACCAAGGTAATTCCTTCTTGCATGTTAATTTTTCCATTTCTTTATATGCATGAGTTGCTTAATTTAATAATGCAATTGATTATTTCTTGTCTGCAAGAATTCATTCTTCTTTGTTAGGTAATCCTTAACTACATTGGAAACCATCAACTACACTTGCATATGTTCTACTACTACAAAAAACTTGGCCTGCGGCTCCTTAGTTAAGTACCATTACATTTCATCCAACTTCAAATTCTCTCCTTAGTTGAGTATCCTTACCTTTGAACTGACTTCAAATTCTCCTGCAACTATTTCTTCAATGAATGGCTATGATTGCTTCAACGAGTGGCTATGGTGGAAATATTATGAAGTGAATGAGTGGCTATGGTGGCAATGTTATGAAGCGACCCCATCCAGACCTCCTCCACCATCAACCTTGCAACCTTCTGAGTTCCTCCATATAATCCATATAATCTAGAGGCCATCTTCTTCCTTCCCTCAAGTGCATATGAAACCCCCTTTGAGTGCCTAACTATTTGAAACAATTATTAAGATATTTTCATAAGTTATTCACACTTTGAAATGTTCACTGATTTACAACATTATGTTAGTTTTTCCATGACTTGAAAGGCTAAGGAAGAGGATTTTTTGTGGGAATTGTTCAATTTTGATGATTAGCACCTACTCCAATCTTGATTATGTAGCTTTTCCTATGACATATTAGAAAAACATAACTTCCTTGTCCATCTTCTTATTTGGTGCATTCTCAAATTCATTTGAGCATTATCGATCGCAAATTTACAAAACATATTAGTATCATTACTTCACAACATAAGGAGAATTTATACAGCTTACTTTATACTTACTTTTGAAATTGGATACACTAAGTTTAACATGAATTCAAATCATTTACTTCCTCCATATGATCCACCAAAGACTATCACTGGACTATTTTCCGCCCATAAATTATTCTTTAAATCTGTAATCAGAGTCGCAACACTTGCTCAGAAGTGAGGGAGCCAAATCTGCTTGTATTGACTACGGGAGTCAATGGGTTATCTATTAAATCTAGTTGGGACTCCCTGTAATACCGATTCTCCATAATGAAACTCCCCATAAAGAGGAACGATTGTTGAAAGAAAATGGAATAAAGACTTCACAACAAAAAATAAAAGCAATGAGACTAAAAGTTTTGAGAAAATAGTTGATTACCTCTTTTCCTAGGTGATATACAAAAAATAAAGCAGCCTGTTCTAAGTCCATATTTAGGGCAGCCTGTATACATCGTAGACAATTACCATTGACATATCATTTTTGAAATCCTTCCAGAACTATTTTTCGTATAATAAATTTAACAGTCAAAATGGTATTGCAAAAATAATGACAATGATCTAGAATTAACCTGGGGCCAGCCTTAGAGAATATTATATCCATTTGCCACATATAACTAGGGCATCAACATTTTACACCATTTGTCTATTTAGGAAACACATATTTTTATCAGTTTCTGGGTTCACTACCTCTCTAAAGTAAAGTAATGTACATTCAATATTTGAAAGGATGAGTTGCATTCATCCACTAGAGTCCACCAGCGTCATTACCTCCACAATAATGTTTCTTGTCTCGGATGGACATCAGGCATAGAGTACTCTACGCAATGCAGTTTCCAATATTGCGTACCAAACAGGCTTCGTAACAGATTTCTTAAAACAAACCGCTCATTGGACAGACTGCACGATTTGTTGCTCACTGTGAATAAACACACTTAATGAAACGATTATGGAAGCAGAATAACCGAGTGTTATTCTTAGCACATCAACTCATAAATATGACAGAAATTTGTCAACACACAAAATACTTGATATTGATGATGATGATGATGATTAATGTCCACTAAGACCGAATTGTTCTATTGGACTTTAAGAGGGTAAGTGATTACTTGCAATTATTTAGAAGTTTGTTTCTATGCTCGAAAAGCATTAAGAGAAGCTTTCCAAGATCACCATATTTTTGTTGAATTAAGACATTAGTAAGGTTGTTAGTGTGACAAATATTTTGAAAATGAGATCTAATATGGATATAGGCTAGACAATCTAAGAGAAAGTGCTTTTCATCTTCAACCTTCTTAGTGTCACAAACGTGACACACTCTTTCATCCCATGGCATTTTTTTCACTATGGAACTCGTGAGAATTTGATCTTATCTTAGGAATACTTATTTTTTTCTTTACATTTTGCAAAACAGATAGATAATTTTGATCTTCTATATTAGGATTGATTACATCTTTATAATACCTTAATTTTATTTTTTCCTCTAACTCTTTATCACACCACATTTTCTCCTTAAATTTGGCTTTGACTTTTATTTTAATAGTATCTTTATTCTGGAAAATGTTGTCTTCCATGATTTCACGATAGTTTATCCAATACCACGCATATTTATCCCATCCTCTCTTGAGTCAATGGTGGTTATGAATCGATTTTGAAGAAATTTTAAGAATTCTTTGGTATTCCATGTTGTTTAACTTGTTCTTATACATTAGGTATCTAGTCATAGCCATGCTTTCAATAGAGGAGAGGCTTGTTTCTAAGAGGAGGATGGGATAGGGTGTATTTCCTTTAATTTTGAGATTATAGGTTATAAAATTCTTTTGTATTTCCTCTATCATTTTCTATGATTCACGAGAGACACTATAACCCCAAACTTCACATCCATAAAGAATAACAAGAGTCTGAATGAGGTGTTTCTTCTTATCCCAACTCCAAAGATCAGCTGATTTACAATTGTTTTCAAGACCATAATGAGATTTCCATCCCCCAATAATCCTTTTCTCAATGCTATAATTCCAATTGAGCTTGTGGTGAATATCAATCCCAATATATTTGTATGAATTGAGTTCCTCCAAGTTGTTTTTGTCATATACAAAGGTATCATAAGGGATTTTATTGGATTTAATAATCATGAGCTTAGTCTTATCAATATTAACAGTCATACCCATATTGGAGAAAAAATCCTTGAGGATTCTTAGTTGGTTTTCAAGATCATGGGCACTCCTTTCCATAAGAACGATATCATCAGCATAAAGAAGAATATTGATGATGATAATAGTGAGCGTAGGGCCAACACAACCTATTTTTTCCAAGCAATCTTCTAACTTGTCAATGTATATGCCAAAAGGGGTAAGGGACAAGGGACAACATTGTTTGACTCTGATATTGTAGTTAATCTCTCTTGACCAACCCTTATTGTTTTTAAACTTACCAATAACATTCTCATACATAGTTATTGCAATAGCCCTTAGCTTGAGAGTCACTTTATCTCTTCCAACCTATTCCAAAGGTTTTTCCTAGGAACCATGCCAAAATATTTTCTAAACTCAACAAAACAACAATAAAGATTCGTTCTAGTATTGCAGAACTCCTCTACAATGATCCTAATAACTCCAATGCAGTGTGTGAATGAAAAATAAAATGAAATAGATGAATTTTCATGTCAAAACCCATACCCAACATGTTTCCATCCATATAATAGCCATCAAGCTCCGTTGTCATCTTGAACTCGCACCCAATGCACTTTTTCTTACTAAATTGGCATAGATCTCTTTCTGGTAGAGGAGCTGATATGGTTTCATCCCCTCTGTGTTCCCTTATGTAGGTATCTAGCATCTATGTCAACTTCTTTGTAGAATCAAGATCATTAAGTAGTTGCAAGGAATAACATAAGAAAGTATTTACTTGGTCGTCAGTATTTGATTCACGGATGAAGTCACGCAATACTTTTGCGCATGCTACACTATGTAAGTTCTCCCAACATTATTCTTCATGTACTCTCTACTCAATGCATCATAGCTCTCCCTGTATGTGAGATTCTTCCAATGAACATTGCATCACACATTATATTTTTGTGTGCACGCGAGCTTCGTCCAAGGACCTTTGCACCATGTGCTGCAACTCTTCTTGGGAACAATCCTATTCTAGTGACCTCTGTGTCACCCTTTGCACTTCTTCCTAGATATTTACCTATTCCAGTGATTTTTGTGTCACCCATTACACTTCTTCATGGATCTCATCCTCCTTGAGTTATCTTCGTGTTGTGGATTGCAACTCTTCATGCACTTATTCTTCTTCAATATCCCTATGTGCATCGTGTGTGTACTTCTTTTGTTGGGTAGCATCAAAATTAGCATGGGTTGTGTTTCCTTTCTGATCTTCTCATTCAGCTTCTGACCTAATCCCTCACCATGCACAAATTATGCTCTTGTATTAGCTCCTCCTCTGGTTACTCCCTAGACATCAACTTCTTCATCTTTCTTCTTATTATTGCATGGCTCTGCATGTAACGTATTGTACTACATCTCCTTTTCTTCCCACTTCTTCACTAAGTCGAGACAATGCTCTATGACATGTTCAGGATTGTAGAAATATACATAGAGCACGCATGATGTTGTACAAAACCTTGATACATGACTAATTTATCCACAATTGAAATAAGTGGGGGTTTTGCATCCCCCTCTTCCATATCCTCATCCTTGATTGTACCCATAACGACCTTTGGTACCTCCTCAGTATCTGCCTCTTTTATCACCACCACGATCATCTCCCTTCTACTCTTCTTGTACCTAGAATGTATCATGGGTATTTTCTTTCATCAACCTGAGTGACCGAAATTTATTGAAATTGATCCCCATAGATTTACAGAACTCATAGAAAGAAGTGTGGTTCGTCATTGTGATACTTCTAAAATGTTGTGCAGTAGGGTGGTTTATGGCCCTAATATCTACATATCTTGAACCATTTGATCTTTTGAGATGGAAATGTATGTGGCATTCACATTTCCACATAACTTGAAAGTACAGGGAACACATCCTTGTGATTCCCCTCGATGAAACATGTGGTACACCAAACATTCTCACACATGACCTTCATCGTTTCCATATCTTGCAACTGCATTGTCATGTTGGCTAGTTGTGATTGCACCCATTCCAATACTGTGGACGTCTCTAGCCCTCCTGGTGTAGCTTATAGGCGCATTGTGATTTCTATGGACTCTGCTTGAGTCATCACCTTCTACTAGGTGAATGTAACTTAGAGATGGGGAAGAAATCCTGAAATAAACTACTATTTTTGTTGCACATCCTAGATTTGGAGCATCATCTTATCCAATAAAATCTTAAACCACTTATCATAATCCCACATGGTCTCACCTCCCTTCTATTTGATCTCATTTATCTCTCTGATACATTAAGACTTTGATTTAGGTTTATGTAATTCCCTAAGAATATCTTTCTTAATCATTTTCAAGGACCTCGTCTGTCCCACAGGCGCAATGGCCTTGTACTTCATGTACCACATCAAGGCCCTGTCCCTGAACATGGTTTCCAGCTATGTGAAATATGTTGCTTCATTTGTGATCCTCTTCACATACCATAATTATTCACACGTAAACCAATGTTGTTCCACATCATATTTACTCATTCCATGTAACACGAGTAGCCTCAATGTGCTATCTTGATTTTCCATCGTCACTCTCAAACCGAGTCCTATGATATGATTGTTGGTTGAAACAATTATTTCTATGTATACTCCTATATTTTAAGTGGAATTGGCTTAGCCTTGTTCTTCAATCCTCTTTTTTCATCTATTTTATTCTACTCTCTCTTCTACTCTAATCACTTCACTATCTATTGTTCTTTGTTATTAATTGAAAATGCACAAGGGGGATGGTTCAAAGGGGGGTAACTCCATCTCCTTCTAACATTTCTTGTGATGTGATCCAGATGTTTTCCTACTTGCAACTATGCAAGAGCATCTAAAATTTCCAACTCTTCTCCCCCACCACTAGGGGATACTCCATCTTCCTCTTCTTCTCCTACACCTCTACTTTGCGCCTCATCATTTTTTGAGGTTGTAGCACTCCAAAATATCTAAGGTGTTCAGACTTCATCACCTAGGCCCCTACGAGCACTATTACTATTGTTTTTGGTATCCCCACTAGACACCCTACTTTCAAAAACACACCTCTTTGTGGGCCTCTTTGTGCTTGTGCTCCACTATGGCACAACACCTTCTTTCACACTTCCCCCTCGTGAGAACTAGTTTCTCTTCATATCAGGCCTAAACCCTCATCGTGTGCCACGTTCTCTCTATGTGTCACATATCTACTCTTCTTTTCTTCTTATCTCAACTTTTCTTGTGTGTCTCTTAACTGTCTCTCTTCTCTTCTCTTCTAGATCCATCCCATTCCCCACCTAATATAAACAATTTATGGAACCTCCTAAATGGAGCCATTTTCTCTCTAACTTCCCCCCATCCTTGCAACACCCCCCATAGAACTAGGGTATTTTACTCAAAAATTCTATTGGGCTCCATGTGAATCAACTCTTTCTCTACGAACACCATATTTATCTAAAGTGGAATATCTTCTAGCATTCACTTCGCTAGAGCTTCTATGAAATTTCTCTCATCCTCACTGAAAGAATATGTGTACTCCAAAACAAAATCAATAATATAGCACTCATTTACTTAAGAAAACTAGAATTCAATATCCCAAGTCCACTTATTGTCCAACAAATTCAATCTATCAAGCATGTCTTCATCCAAAACCACTAGTTCTAAAGGACAAAAGATAGAGTTGGTAGCAGTTTTCCTTTTCAACCATTCAAACAACAAACATGGAAAATCAACAAATAAAATCTCATGCATATTAGTGTAAATATAGTCATCTTTCCATTTCTTCACATTCACTCTCATCCCCTAAGTTTATCATAGGGAAACCACATGCTCATTTGCAGTTATCTAGTATTGAATTTCCTCTCGAGATGGATACCACCTAAACTCTTTCCTTCATCATTCCCTACAACACTTTCAGGTCCTGAAAATAGAACCATTTGTTAGCGTTGATTCATTCTTGTGCGTCTCCTTCCTGACAATGGGGATATTATACCCATGGTTCATCTAGAGTTGACCAACAAAAACCCCAGAGCATTGTCATATCAATCGTCAACCATGGTTGAGGAAGTTCTCACCTGATATGAAGAGAGGATCACAAAGAACATAAGGTATTATGTTAGGGATGAAGGACTAAATAGAACATGATCCATAAGGGATGGCATTCACACATTCCATATCCAATGGATTACTATGACTAATAAGTAAAACAATACACAGACATATTGAAATAGCATATAATAGACACACAATAGATTGGAACTTGCACAGCTTTATTATTCCTTTCATTCCATTCATCACAAACGTACGGTAAACAAAATGTATTCGACAACAACATGGTCTCACATTCCATCTGATATAATTCCCTAGAAATACAACATATCATGCAATGCACATCATTTTTAGACCTTGAACATATGACAAACTCAGATTTATACTCAGAAGCATTAGAGTATTACCAAAGGATCAGAGTGAGCTCGATACTAAACAACTGAATGGATCTCATATAACCATCTAAATCTATTTATGATGTCACTGCTTCCTTTTATAGATTTCTCTACTCGGGAGATCTATCTTTTTCTTCTCTTCTCCACTCATTCTACTGAAAAAATACCTCGTATGCTTCTAGCACCTTCCTGTAATCCACACAACCTTTTAGAATCAAGGAAATATTAACTGCCTTGTGAGCTCATATTTTTTTATCTCCACAATCCCTTGTGTTGTTGTCCATAATCATTAGAGAATATTTCCCGACAATTCCTTTCTTGATTTCAGAATGCGACTTCTTGATTTCCAACACTTATTGAAAAAATTTAGATCGATGTGCATATTTCATATATTGGGCTTGGCATGGAATATTAAAACTTGGTCCATCATGTAATCCTTTTTCTTCTCTTTGCATTTATCTTAAGCATGCACAAAAATGGAACGGGTGTGCACAAAACCTGGAATGAGTGTGCACAACTTCATTTGTGTGTGTGCACACGATGAACCTAAAACTTTGGGTGCCATCACCTTCCAGTGAAGGTAGATTGATGCAACGAACATCACTATGAAACAAAAACTAGTAGGTTTTATGCTCACCATGATTTTCTAGAGTTGAATGGTGCCTGGTGATGTTTCCCAAGAATAAAACCTTTGTAGACTCCTTTAGGGGGAAACACCTTCGGTAAAGAAACAACCATGAGTTGTCGGTTCCTGAAAA
This sequence comes from Picea glauca, assembly GCA_000966675.3. Classification (NCBI taxonomy): domain Eukaryota; kingdom Viridiplantae; phylum Streptophyta; class Pinopsida; order Pinales; family Pinaceae; genus Picea; species Picea glauca. The sequence goes on from JZKD02S1929841.1 coordinate 97,266, forward strand.
ATTTAGAAATTTAGATGTTTGAATCACTCATGCCATATTCAACTTATCTCCTTGGTGTGACCAACAAGTGTAGTCAGTTTAGTGTCAGGTCGAGTCATGTCACAAAATTTGTATAAGATTTTTGTGAAGTAGAGAAGCCCACCAGAGATCACAATCAACTTACCTTTCTTAAGTCACAAACATAGAACTGATACGGAAACAATTCCAGAATTTTGCATGTATGGGTAAGTTGAGGACCAGAAAAAAAATTAGCATGGAGGTTTGGCACGTGATAGACATCAACAATATTCCCATTGTAACAAGTGTTAAGCCATAAATAGTGGCACATTACCCCTTAATTGGGGCATACTACATTAGTAATGTTGTTTTATTTATGTCAGCTTGGGTCCATTACTTGTAAGTGTACTTCCTAGTCCCATGTATACACCAAGGAGACCTTTCCATTTGGAATCATCTTGTATTTGGGAATTTATGTGGTGTATAAGGAGGCTTCCCCCTCAAAGAGGCTTATTATATGAAATTATCTCTTTTTCAAGGCTTTGAGTATTTATTCTAAGGTTTTTCTATGCTATCTTGATATTTGGTTCTTAACATTTGGTGTTAGAGCTTTGCACATTGCCTCTTTAAGTTTTTGAAAAGCATGACTTTTTGACAAAGATCCCATATTCAGTGGACATTTTTGGACATAATTATTTTATTGTTTTGGTACTCAATTGGCTCATAGATCATCCTATCACCCTCAATGTTTTCCACTATGTATTAATTATTATCTCTGGTATATGTATTTATAATGTGTCTTCTTGCTGGTTAATTTTATGCATGGAATATGGTTCATTTCTTTTATGGTGTATCATGAAACTTGATTATTGCAAGTGTTTCTTTCATGCTTGTTATTTAATTAATTGGTATCATAATTTCAAATTAGCCCAAGAGGGTGAATTTAGAGGTACCTGGGCAGTGGGTATGTTTCAGGTTAGAGCATATAGAAAATCATTTGTTTTTATTCAGTGATCTCAGTATGTTACAAGTGGTATCAAAGCTGTTAATTTAAAGCACCAGAACTTTGAAGGGGACTGCTACATTCTAGGACATAGGTTGTTGGAGATGGAGTTTTCTTTTGAATGAAATTAATAGCTATGGGACATCGATGGAGGAGGAGTTTTTGTGGTTTAAGATCTGCATTTCATCCCTGGAAACCATTCTCAGGAGATTCCTCGTGGACCTGGATTTCCATCGAGGTATCACTTGCTTGATTTGGGAAGGGTAAAATCATAAATGTGGGTGTCTATTTTCCTTGTACTTTTAGAAAATAAAATATATTTTCAGAAGTTTTTCAACTTCTGCTAAACAAAAATATTTGTTTATTTAGAATTTCACTTTATAGTAAAAACAAAACTTGTCATCAATTTTGTTATCTTTCTATTGAATTTTTTGAAATTGTTTTATTGACATTTGATATGTCAATTTAGCAATTGTTTGTTAGTATGTTCCTTAAATATGAAGACACTGATAATGAGTTATGTTTATCGGCATCAATTTACTCATTAGTGAACTTTTGTTTATGAAAAATGAAATATGTTGAAACAACACAAACAAACTCTATTAAAGTATGACTATAGATTTGAAGACAACAAATGAATATTATAATTCCTATAATTTTTTGAATTTGACCAATATGAAAAAGTTACATATTTTAAAATCTTTTAGTTCGACACCATGCATATTCCTTAATTTTTATTTAAATGTAAAATCTAAAAATACCGTTTTGAAGAGGATAGTGAAAGGTTCTGTCATATAAATTTTCGATAATTTTCGACAGTTTATTATTGCAGATATTGATTTTTTATTTCACTAAATCATTATGTCATCTAAAAATAATATGTAGACATGTTTTAATAAAATTAACTAAAATTACTAAAAACCAATTAAATTGAGCACAAATTGTTTCAAATGAAAGTAGATTCAATTCTAAAAATGTTGGTACTACTTCTGAATCTATACCCATAGTATTTTAAGGAGTCTTCTCCTTCCCAAGTTGGACTAAGTTGAAGATAACGCATACTTTTCTAAAAGTGGCATAGTTACAAGTTTTCAGTTGAACTGAAAGTTAGTATTTTTCAGTCGAAAGTTAGTTTTAACAAAAAAACTAACTTTCATCTTAAGAAACACAAGGAAACGTGTTAGAACAAATCCGTTCGGTGGTATCTAGTGGCACACCATTCGAGGGAACCGCTAGATTCAACTTTCACCAAAAAAACATTTCAGTCGAAAGATTGTTTGGATGAAAACATTCAAGGTTTGGTCGAAACACTGTCATTAGCAATTTTTGTGACTTGATTCTCACAAAAGTGTTACCCACATTCATGATTTTACCTGCATCGGAATTGACATTTATGCATATTGGAGTAATTGTGCACAATGACCATCTATATCGCCTCTATGTGGGATCCCCACCGTTGATTTTTGGTTTGTATTCTTTATCCCACATGCATGGGGAAGGGCTCGAATGGGTTGTTTATAATGAAAATGGATTTTTTTTATTATTTTGTGTGAAAAGAGATCCCGAGAACCCGACGGAGCCTACGTGCAATGTAAAATGTTGCATTGGTGTCTGATGGCCCGATGGACTCAACTAAAATTGAATCACCCCTTGTTGGATCAAATTTTATGCAAAGCACCCCATGGCCTAATTCCTTGGTGGATCCGACTAGATTCATTTGGTAAGGGTGTCTTGGAGCTTCAATTCGGTGACTGGTGGGTCGATGGATTGGTAGACAGGACCAGACCAGACATGATGGTTGGATGGAGGCTTTGAGTACAATGTCCTGGTCATCGATGGACCAGACCAAGACTTGAGTTGAGTGTCGTATGGAAAATTATGTGGGATGATTGGTGGGCTAGTGGACCAATGGAATACACTAGAATGCATTGAGGTTATGAGATATTGTACGGAAGTTGAGCATGCTGGTTTGGTGGCCCAATGGTTAGACTGAACCAGAGTCGAGAACATAAGAGCATGGAAGTGGAGTGTGTTGGGTTGGTGGCCCAATGGATCGGGGTCGAAGACATATAAATGAAATATGAAGGAAATCATACCCAATGACTAGTAGACTGGTGATCGATGCCATGTCATCACCACATCACTTTCATATCATCATCCACATCAATATATTGCCACATAGGGAAGAATGTCTAGAGTTATTTTCTTATTTTGGCCATAACTAGAGAATATTAAGTTAGATTGAAATGAAACATCTAGGTTTTTTCTATAGAGGGGAGATCGACAAAAGTGCTAGAGAGGGCTACTATCCATTTTCTATTTCAAATTGCTAGAAATTGAAAAATAGTGATTTCCAAAGATCTGGGTCCATATCATTGGCAGAGATCCAGATTAAGATGAAAATCTTGAAGATATTCCAGAAAGTAGACATGGGAATAACCCATGAAGGAATTGAAAAATTTTAAGCGGATTGGAATGGGCATGCTGAAATAGGCCAAAATCCAATATTCTAGGCCACGTTTTAGGGATTTTTGGGATTTTCGAAGGAGGAAAAGTGACCCCAAATCAAAAAAATGGAAAATTTGATTTACTTGAAAGTTTATATACTTATCAATACATGCAACTTTGGATTAGTGAAGGTTTTCCAAAAGTTGACAAATTGAGAGATAGCAGATCTGGAAAAAGGGGTGAAAAATGACAAAGTTGTCATTTCTAGATTGCTACATATGTTTATTGAAGCATATGATTGAAAATATGAGAATTGTTATGAATTAAAAGTCATTATTATTATCTATGTCTCTTACGAAATTTTCTCTAGTTCCTGACATATTTTCTGATGTAGTTCACAGAAGTTGGACTTTCAATAAAATCACACTAGTGGAGAAAGTGTATAAATGGGGTGAAAATGGTTTTTTCAGGAAGCCATAACTTTCATCCCAGAGATAGGATTGGGGCATAAGAATAGTCATTGGAAATCTAATTCATAGGAGAATAACTTAGAATTATTATAATTTAGAGAATTATGATATAATTTTTCATGAACTAAGTAGAAAAAGAAACGTGTAGCATTGAATGACAATTTTTTTATAATATGCATAGTTTTTACAAAAACAGTTTCTTGCACATTTTATTGAATTAGGGGATACACATTTATTAGTTCAAGATAAGAATTCATAATTGGTGCATGGAGGAAGGAGAGGAATCCTTCGGTCATGAGAGAGAAGAAAAAGGTGAAAATATTTGTGTTGGTGATGCAAAGACAAAATCTAATGGACACAAGAGTAGAGCAGAGTCAGAAACATTAATAGAGACTGTGAGAATATTGAGAATATAAGTGTAAATTTACAAAGAAGATAATGGAAATATGATGAGATAAAAAAATTAAATAAATGTTGAAATGATACTAAACCTAAATTAGTATTAGAGACAAATAGAGAATGGATCAAACTCAAGACAGAAATAAGAAGGAAGGCATCATGAAATAAGAGATAATTACAGAAGAGTCAATCATTCAAGAAGTGATATAAGAACTCATAGACATCACTAACATTATTACTTAGAAAGGAAATTTTGTGCATCTGAAGAATCCATAAGAAGTTGAGAAGCATATCATGTTAGGCACCAAAGAAGAAGACATGAATTGAACAATTTGCAAGGAGTGATAAGAAAGATTAAGCCACCATGATTTGATGGTTAAAGAGAAAGGGAAGATGATGTTGAACCATAGTTGTTTGTTGATCCAAATTATTTTTAAAATGACATGGAGGAAAAAATATAACAGATATATAACAAGGAAATAAATAGATATATTGCAATGAACATAGTAATACAATGAAACTCTTATTCTAATAATGATTGTGTGGAATACAAAAGACTATAAAATGCAAAGCACACAAGCTATCTAGAATGGTGGCAACGTATATGTGAAGAGAGATGTGTGGGATATGCTCATTTGTAAGAATTTTATTACAATGAGGCTTCAAAGGCCTTTTTACACATAAATCATGAATGAGAAAACCCTAACCTTGGAATATGAAAAGTGATGCAACACCCCACCTCAGCAGGTTCTTCTTGATATCCTCGTCTTTGGATCATCCTAATTCCCTTTGAGCTGGAATGACTCTTTGATTCCCGACTGACATCTTTAACACTTGTAACCACAGGTCCTTCTTAGAATTCACACCCACACGCAATAAGAATTAGGCATAAACATCCACCCCTCGTGACCACTGGCTTTACCACTGACTTAACCCAAAAGAGCGTGTCAGATTTCATGACATTGCAAATAATTTTGTTAAGTTCCCTGACTCCCTCAGATCCCAAAACCCCGAAATGTGATAACGGGCCTCTAACTCCTCCCTTAAATATCTTGATGTGACCCTCTTCTATAACCCGGGGCCCAACCTCCAAGCATGTCTAAATTTCGTGACTCATGAGTTCAAAATACAATGCTCCTCCTTTTCCCCAAAGTCCGAACACACGACTTGTTTGCTGCGGATCAACGATCCAGATTCTTCTATGATCTGACGGTCCAGATCTTGTCATAATTTCATGAATCAGGATTTCACAACCCTTGACTCCTAGTCACAACTTTGTCCACACTCCCAAATTCTGAAATGAAAGAATTCAAACCACGATATCAATGGCTCTCGTTGATCTAGATCTGGCGATATTTCTCCCTCCTGAGCTTATGAATGCTTAAGAATTCTTGCTTTTACCCATGTGCTGATCTATTAGATCCAATGGTCCTCAAAAAATCGGTGGTTCTCCCTCTACGAATTTCAACCATCCGTTCAGGATTATAACAATTCTTGCCAAAGAACTTGGCGTCCTTCCTCCTAAGCTTTCCTTCTTTGAAGCGACTTCGACCCTGGTCTCACCTTCAAATTATTCGAAGTCTCTATCCCTCCTAAGCTTGGTTCTTCTGAGTTTACTTCTTACAACAAACTCAAAATTGATAAGGGTTTTATACACTTACTCCTCGTGGTGTTCACGACAATCACTGATTATCTGATGTCTTCCTCTTTTTCGCACACCTTGCGACAAAATTCTTCAACCACTCCTTGGTTGAGAAAAGTTTGAGACTTCAACCTTCCTGTGCATAGCTTTCATGGTTGTGTGCTATACTTTCACTTTTGTTGGTATCAGAACAATAGTATCTCACCTAATATTTTCTGAGGTAAAACTCAGAATCTCTTCAATGCACTCCTTGTGGACCTTGTCTCCACTCCTTGCAAGAATTTCTCATGACGTGAAACAATTGAAACTCATTCTCTCCCTCTCACAGACTTCATACATTCAACATGAAATCATAAACATAAGCATTGAAACAAATGTATAAAAGAGCATATAAGCAAACTGTAAATATACCATTGAATAGATGTAAACGGTAAGCATAACAACACCATGAAATTGAATCAATCTTCCATATATTAATTCAAGTGATTATGTACATGGGTTCAATAGCAACATCTATATGCTTATACACTTCGACAATCTATCTTCTTCTTTGTTCTCCTGTTCTCTTGCTCTACAACTCTAATTCTTGCAATGAGAATAATAATACAATACAATACATTCGAGGGAGATTTCTTGCGTTTCCCCCCCTACATCTCTAAGAAATCCAATTGAAATTAAAGCCTACATTCACTTTACATGTATTACATTAAATGGCCACAATCGGCAGATGAGAGCAACCACTCAAGATCTTCGTTACAATCTCTAGACCATAAATGAAAATACAACCCCACCAAATATTAAATTAATGTCTCATTTTAAAATTCAAGATATCTCCAAATTGTGTGTTGGTGCATATCCAACTATCTTCCATTTGTGTGTACTTACGATGCTCCTGCATCATACTCCTCTAGCTGAAAAATTCAAGAAATCTTGTTCATGAGCTCCTACATTGTTTGTCCATGTTCCTTGATATTTGACTCACCTTCCCAACTAGAATCCTCAATCGAGTGTCCCTTCCATTTTACCAAATACTCAAAATATGTCTTTCTCCGTGTTTTCTTGCTAACTCTCTAATCAATGATCTTTTCCACCTGTGGCTTTTCAACTACAGGCATCTGTTTGACCCACTAAAATTCCTTTTGATTCTTTTCTCCTCTTGCTTCATCTGCTATGTAAGGATACAGATCTTCTATGTTAAATATGGATGATATTCCTACACCATCAGGAAATTCTATCTCATAAGCATTTGCCTCAAATTTCCTCAAAAGTTTACACGACCCTATCTTTTTCATCTTCAGTTTATTATATGTTCCCCATGGGAACCTTTCTTTTCTTAGATGCACTAAGACTAAATCTCTGACTTTGAATTGATTCTCTCTTCTGCGTTGATCTTCTCTGCACTTATATTCCTGGTTGGAACTCTACAATCGCTCTTTAATCTTATTGTGGAGCTCTTGCATCTCTGCTGCAAAATCTTTTGCTCCAACACTTCTGAACTCATTCTTCTCTAAGTCTCTCAACTCAGATACTCCTCTCAGTTGCATCCCATACATTATATGGAATGGGATTTGTCCCATGCTCCTGTTAGTTGAGTCATTATATTCAAATTCTTCTTGTGGAAGAATTTTATCCCACTGTCTGTGATGTTCAGCTGCTAAACTCCTCAACAAGGCCCCTAAACTATGATTTACTACCTTAGTCTGTGCATCTGTCTAAGGGTGATATGATCAACTAAAAGATAAATCCATTCTCAACTTCTTCCATAGTGTCCTCCAGAAATGACCAACAAAATTGGTATCTCTGTCTGAAGCAATACTCTTGGGTAAACCATGAAGTCAAACAACTTTTTTGAAATACAGATTTGCAATGTGTATTGCATCACTGGTTTTCTAACATGGAATGAAATGTGCCATTTTTAGGAATCTGTTGACTACCACGAATATGGAATCACAAACTCTCTGTGTCCTATGTATTCCTAACACAAAATCCATGCTCACCACGTCCCATGACCTCTTTGGTACTGGCAATGGTTGATACAATCCTATATTATGTCTTTTACCCTTTGCGTGCTGGAAAATTCTACATCTGTTGACAAATTTCTTCACATCCGTCCTCATGCCTGGCTAATAATACAAACTGTTTAGTTGCGCAAATGTTTTTTCATGGCTGAAATGTCCATCCAATCCCCCACTATGTTTTTCCTTTAAAATGTTTTCTCTCATAGAACTCTTCAGGATACACAACTGTTTTCCATTGAATAACAATCCATCCTGAATTAGATATTCAATCTATTGGGTTCTATCTCTCAGAACATGATTCTCACATGCTTCATAAGCATCCTTGAAATCTGAATCATCTATGTACATTTCCTTAAGGCTATCAAAACCTAAGGTCTTCACACGAAACTCCTGCAGAATCAAACATTTCATGCTCAATGCATCAACAACCTTGTTAGCAGTTCCATAAATGTTCTTTATAACAAAAGTAAAGTTCTGCATAAATTCAACCCATTTTGCATGTTTTTGGTTCAATTTTTCCTGTTTGGTTATGAATTGTAAATCATGATTATTGTTATACAAATGAACTCCTTCAGAACCAAGTATTGCCTCCATTTCTTTAGTGCTTGTATGAATGCATAAAACGCTTTATCATACCTGGAATATTTAATCTTGGTCTCATTTAACTTCTTACTAAATTATGCAATTATTCTATTGTCTTGACTTAAGATTGCTCCAACCGTGAATCCACTTGCATCACATCTGACTTGAAATTTTTTACTGAAATCTGGAAAAACCAGAACTGGTTGTTCAGTTGTCTTCTCCTTCAACAAATTGAAACTTATCTCTACTTCCTTTGTCCAATGAAAATATTGATGTCTTTTCTTGATTGTGCCCATCATTGGTGAAAAAATTCCACTAAATTTTTTTATGATATTCCTGTAAAAACTAGCTAATCCATGGAAGCTTCTAACCTCAAAGATATTCGTTGGTGATGGCCATTCTTTGATTTATTTTAGTTTCTCAGGATCCATCTTCAACTCATTGGAAGATATCACAAAACCCAAATAAATGAGCTCCTTCTTCATGAAAGATTACTTCTTAAGATTTATCAACAACTTCTCTCATTGTAACCTCCTTAGTCTTATTGAAGATCAGTATATCATCAAGATACACAATTACAAATTTTCTAATGAAATCCTTCAAGACTTCGTTCATCGGTCTCATGAAAGTACTTCATGTGTTTGTCAAACCAAACGACGTGAAAATCCATTCATACAGTCCCTCATTCATCTTGAATGTTTTCTTCCATTCATCACCTTCCCTCATTCTAATATGATGATATCCGCTTTTCAAATCAATTTTTGAAAAAAACTTTGCCCCACTCAAGCAATCCATCAAGTCATCCATCCTGGGTAAAGTAAATCTATACTCGATGGTGATTTTGTTTATATCCCTCGAGAATGTACACATCCTCCATCCACCATATTTATTTGGACTTAACATTGTTGGTACAATGCATGGACTCAAGCTTTCTCTGATCAACCCATTGTTGATCAAATTTTGGACTTTCTTCTTAACTTCTTCATTTTCCTATGGCGTCAATCTATATGTTGCTTTGTTTGGTAAAATCACTCTTGGTATAAGGTCAATGTGATGTATTATACTTTTTATGAGTGGAAATGAACAAGGTAAATCTTCCACCACTATATCAACGAAATTCTCCAGCAGTTCCTGAATATGCTCAGGTAAATCATCCTTCGAAGTACTAGTCAAAATGAATCTAGGTTTTCTTACCACAAAAAATTGCATTTATTCACCTTTATTAACTTCTTCTAGAAGTTCCTTCCCACTCATGATAAGTATAGTATTGCTTGTCTTTGCTTTCACCTTCTTGTCTTTAATTGGTAGCAACATATGCATCCTAAAATTCTTTTCTAAGGTATATGTATTCTTTATTCCATCATGAATAACATTTCTGTCATATTTCCACAGTCTTCCCAAAAAAATATGACATACATCCATCGGAATAACATCACATAAAATCTCATCTCTGTAACCTCCTATCTTAAATTCAACTAAACATTGTTTAGTGACTGTTACCTAATGTCCCTTTTGCAACCACGAGACTTTATACAGACTTGGATGTGCAACTGTCTCCAATTCAAGCTTCTCCACCATCTTTGCGAATACTAAATAAATTTTTTTTCCATTGTCCACTATTACCTTGCATACCCTATCCTTGATCTTGCAAGAAGTTCTGAACAAATTGCTCCTCTAGACTGGATTCTCCATCTCTTTCTCTAGCTTGAAGAGAATTTTCCTCATCATTAAGGATATTCCACCTTCTGCATATTCTGCCTCAACATTTTGCCTTTGCACTTATGAAATGTGATCTTCGCCTCCCCCATCTCTTTTTCTATCAAGACATTCAAAAGATATGTGTCTGCTTTTTCCATAGACAAAACACTTTACTTCACCTCCTCTGCCTCTTCCTCTTCCTCTATATCGTGGAAAAGTTTTATTATCATCATAATTGTCTTCCCTATGAACTTCCTCCCCTTTCTGGGTGATTATGAGGCTTCCTTTATTCATCCTTGGGCTTTTGTACCTTGTCTTGGGAAATTTCTTTGCCTCTGCTCTAACTTCTACCTCTGCCCATTTGACCTTGCTTTCGGGCAAATTTCTCTTCTGCTTTCAAATAAATCCTATAAGAATCTTCCACATTCCTAATTGTCACCATGCTCATCTCATACTGAATATTATATCTCAGGCCATTCATATATCTGGCGACTTTTTCATCATCACTCTCACGATGACCTGCTCTAATATTTAATCGGTAAAATTCTTTAGTGTACTCCTTCACTATCATTCCTTTCTGTCTCAAATTACGCATTCTTCATAGGAGATTAAGTTGGTAATATCTCGGTATGAATTTGGATTTCATCTTTGCCACCATCGTGTCCCATCTTTTGATTCTTTGTTTTCCTTTGCAATGCCTGTCAGCCTACAGTTCATCCCACCACAGTGTTGCATGCCCTTTAATTCTAGTGACAACATGTTCAACCTTCTTATCTTCTTCTATGTCTTCATAATCAAAGTATTTATCCAGAGCTCTAAACAAATCTAGAATCTCTTCAATGTCTAAGTTTCCTTCATCTATCAGGATATCCATTTTTTCTCTGGAACTTATTCTTGCAATAGCTATGAATAGACGTTCCTTTACAACATCTTTGACTGTGACTTCATCTTCTTCTCTAGATTCATTCTCATTTTCAGATTCACTGACATCTCTAGTATCATCTTCTCATTTCTGTGCTATCTCCATAGCATCGAATCGAGCACAGAGTTCTCTCATTTCCCTCTCCACAGCTGGATCGGGCATTGGTCTTTCTTGTTGTATTCTTGGCAGCATTGTTTCAATATGTCCACGTAGAATTCAAATCACAAATATCCTCTATATTCACTCTACAAAAAATAAGATTTATTAGCTAAGCTCTGATACCACCTAACGCAGCACCCCACCTCAGCGGGTTCTGTTTGACCTCCCAATATTTAGATCGTTCTAATTCCCTTTGAGCTAGAATGGCTCTTTGATTACCGACTGGAATATTAAATACATATAACCAAATGTCATTCTTAGAAGTCATACCCACGTGAAATAAGCGCTAAGTGTAAACATCCACCCCTCGTGACCACTAACATGACCACTGAATTAACCCAAAAGGGCGCGTCGAATCATGACTTTGTGAATCCTGTTGTTAAGTTCCCTGACTCCTTCAGATCCTGAAACCCTCAAATGGGCTAATGAGCCTCTAAATCCTCCCTTAAGTATCCTGATGTGACCTTCTGCTATAACCTGGGGCCCAACCTCCAAGCAAATTGGAATTTCGTGACTCATGAGTTCACGATACAACACTCCTCCTTTTCCCCAAAGTCTGAACTCGTGATTTATTTGCTGCGGATCAATGATCCAGATTATTCTACGATCTGATGATCCAGATCCTATCGAGATTTCATGAATCAGGATTTCATAGACCCTTGAATCATAGTCACGGATTTCTCCACACTCCCGAATTCTGAAATGAAGAAATTCAAACCACGAGATCAACAACTCTCATTAATCTAGATCTGATGGCATTTCTCCCTCCTGAGCTTACGAATTCTTAAGTATTCTCGCTTTAACCCCTCCGCTGATCTATTAGATCCAACTATCCTTGGAAAATTGGTGGTTCTCCCTCTAAGAATTTCAACCATCCCTTCAGGCTTCTAACAATTCTTTCCAAAGAACTTGGCATCCTTCCTCCTGAGCTTTTCTTTTGTGAATAGAATTTGACCCTCATATCACCTTCAAATTATTTGAAGTCTCTATCCCTCCTGATCTTGGTTTTTTTTGATTTTATCTCTTTCAACAAACTCAAAATTTCTAAGGGATTTATACGTGCACTCTTTGCGGCCTTCATGATAATCACTGATTATCTGATGTCTTCCTCTTTTTCACACTCCTTGCAATAGAACTCTTCAACTACTCCTTGGTTGAGAAAAGTATGAGACTTCAACCTGCCTGCACAAACCTTGTATGGCTCTATACTATACTTGCACTTCTGCTGGTATGAAAACAACGGTATCTCACCTGATCTTTTCTGAGGTAAAAATCAGAATCTCATCAACGCACTCCTTGTGGACCTTCTTTACACACCTTGCAGGAATTTCTCAGGATGAGAAACAATTGAAAATCATTCTCTCCCTCTCACGGACTTCATACATTCAACATGAAATCATACACGTAAACATTGAAAGAAATTCAGAACAAAGAATATAAGAAAATTGTAAACATACCATTCAATAGATGAAAATGGTAATCATAACAACACCATGAAATTTAATCAATCTTCCATATATTAATTCAAGTGCTTATGTACATGGGTTCAATAGAAACAACTATCTTCTTATACACTTCCACAATCTATCTTCTTCTTTGTTCTCATATTCTCTTGCTCTACAACTCTAATTCTTGCAATGAGAATAATAATACATTAAAATACATTTGAGGGATATTTCTTGATTTTTCCTTCCTACATCTCTAAGCTATCTAATCAAAATTAAAGCCTACATTTAATTTACACTTATTACATTAAATGGCTACAACCGATAGATGATAGCAACCGCTCAAGATCTGTGTTACAATCTCTACACCATAAATGAGAATACATACCCTCCAGATATTACATTAACGTCTCATTTTCAAATTCAAAATATCTCCAAAATGTTTTCTAGTGTGTATCCAACTATCCTCTATTTTTTTGCGCTTATGATGCTCATGCATCAAAAAGACAAAAGCTTTGTGGGCCCCAATGGGGGTAGTTGATACATCAACTTCCCTAGGGCGTAATGTTTACATAAAATATTCGTTTAGGGCACTTGATACCTCATAGAAAAGTTCTATCCAAGGATTACACATTCCAAATGGAGCAATAATTAGAATAGGAAGTTATAAGGTGTTGCGATGTAAAAAAAAACCTCGTTTAGGGCCTCAAACGACCCTAGAAGTTTGGGACCCAAAAAACTGTAGAAAAACTAGGAAGATGTATAATGTTATTTGAGCCAATGGAATAAGTGGGAGGCCATATATGTCTACTTGGATAATTCCTCCCCCTTTAATATGCAATGGTATCAATTGTGTCAAGTTCCTCCATCAGATAAGGAAACTTCCATTGAATATGATTCCTGGTGAGCCACTTTCTGTAATGAAGAAATTTACCTGCTTTGATGACTCAATATATTTTGATGTTATGTTGTCGTGTTCCCTTTTTATTAGTTTCCATTATATGATCAATTTTCTACTCTTCATTGTAGTTAAGATTTATTTATGTAGGGGACAAGTGGTTGGCTGTATCTGAAGTGTCCAAGAGAGGTAGAAAATATTGTTGAAGTAGTTACACTTTATATACCAAGTGCAAGCCAAGGAAATGATGAATATTTAATTCAAAATCACTCTCACCCAGAGCATTGGTGATGGTGTAAGTCCCATATCAAGGTGGGCATAGCTTCCGATGGGGTCCTGTGAGGCTCTCTTTCTGCAAATGAAACCATAACTTATCTCCCACCTGAAACTTGTGTGGTACTTGATGTTGATCCTGGCATTGCTTGTACTTGGCATTATATTTCTACAAAATATCATGAACTTGTTGTTGTATTTGTTGTATTCAATAAAAAAAATTGGCTTCTATATCATCCTCGGTTTGAGCATGGGAGGATCCTTTCTGTGAAGCTACAATGGGAAGAGCTACATCAATCAGGGCCAATGGTTGGAACCTCAGGCACGCCTGAAAAAGGATGTTTCCAATAGAGATTTGGAGAACTCCATTGTAGCCATATTGAATATGAGGAAGGATTTCATCCCATGTTCTTATATGTTTTGAATTGTAGATCCTCAAGATATGGAAAATCATCGTGTTGAATACCTATGTTTTTCCACCATTGTATGGGTGGAAGGTAGTTGATTTAGTCAGATTGGTTTCCATCACTGACCATAGGATGGAAAAAAGAGTGCTCAGGAACCTACTACCATGATCTAAGATAATGGTTTATAGGATCCCAAAATGAACCTAAAAATCTTCAATTAATAGCTTGGATGTGGCCTCGGTTGTGATGCTCTTATTGTAGGGTGCCAAAATGACCATCTTAGAGAATTGATCAACAAGAACGAAGACACAGTCATTCCCATTCTTGGGTGAAGGAAAAATGGACATGTAACCATGGATATGGACTCCCAAGGCCTCTATGGAGTAGGCATATGGGTGTATAGCCCCTATTTCTCTATGGTGGGCTTGGCAATGGCACAGGTAGTGTAGGATATAATGTAATTGCAAATATCTTGTCGAATATTTGGACAATAAATATGCTTTTAAATTACTTCCACTATTTTTTTCACACCAAAATGTCCTCTTTCCCAGCTATAATGAGTTTCCCATCCTGGAGATGAATGTCTAGAACTATTTTTCCTGAGCTCAAAGTTTGATAGGTCACAACCAATTCAAAGTCATTATTGTATACTTGTGGCCACATGGAAATGTCATGCCAATAAGAGTTAATAACTATAGTTAATGCCACAACCAGGGTGGAGTGAGGTAATTTTTGACATGGTTGGTGCTTCCCTTCTTGTACTTGATGTTCAAGTGCAATTGATAAAGGTAAGTGGACCAATTATGATGGAGGTAATTATGTAACTTTCCTTATACCTTAATGAATTGTAGACTCTCGTGATCAATGTGGATGATCATTTCCTTCCCCATAATGTAGTGCTTCCACTATTGACATAACTACATAATGGTGTACATCCCATTGTTGTAGGCGAGATATATATGAACATAATGTTAGTTCTAGAACCTGATTATCTTCCTCATTAAGAGAAATTTGTTTTCATTCATGTTTATACCCCATGAAGGCTTTAAACCGCAGAAGAATGTACACTCCTCCACGCAAGGGAGTGAAAAGGAGGTTACCCCCTCTATGGGGTTTGAGGGAAAGATGGATCCCGGCAGGGGTTTGAGGGACAACATTCCCCAATGGTGGTTCGAGGGAGAATCCACCAAAGGAAAAATTGCCTTGTAAGTGTATATTGTAATTTCATTGTAAATCTGGACCATTCATTATAAGGTCACAGATCTGACGGTAAAAGTTATGTTAGGGTTTTTTTCCCTAGAAGGCAACCCTCTTTTATGAGGGAAATGTATTGTGGCTATGTATCATTGCAAATATTGTATTCTAAGTGAGGAGAATGTGAGAGAAAGAAGAGGAAACAATGGGTTTGATGTATCCCTTCATTTGTTGGATAATAATAAAGAAAGGACCTGGAAATTTCTCCGGTGGACATAGACCACACTGGGTGAACTGTGTATATCTCTGTCTCTATTGTATTATGTATCTTATGTGTTTTATTTCCGCATTTTTTTTTATTTTATTTCTCTGTGATCATGTTTTTCTAACACATAATCTAATAGTGTCTTTTTGTGATATTTCATCGGATGCCCATGTTGAGTGAGGACGACACCAATAGAACAATATGAAGTATGTTTTTCAAACTCAAATGGCTATTACAGGTCTTCAATAATAAGGACTAGTGTCTAGCATAGGTGGGAGTCTAAATCCTCAAATGATTTATGATGGGACATACCCCACAAAATATTGGCCTTTTCTCCACCCTTTCTCACCTGGATTAGGGACCAAGCAATATGAGAGAACCCCAACACAAACCTGTGGTAGAAGTTAACATTCCCTAAGAAGTTGTGAAGCTTGTTCATTGTCTTCGAGGCTGAACAATCTTGGATGAATTGGATCTTCGTTGGATCCACAAGCACACCTTGCTAATCCATGATGTATCCAAAATATTTGATTCTCTCATGCTGAGGAAACACTTCTCCAAATTTCCATATAACTTGTGTCGTCACAAGGTGCCCAACGCTTGCTGAAAATGCTTCAAATGTTCCTTCCATGTTTATCTGAAGATGAGGATGTCATCCAGATATATGACCACAAAGGATTTTGTGAATGGTTTCAATATATCCATCATCCACATGAATGTGGCCATGGCATTATTCAAGCCTAGATTCATGACCAACCACTCAAAGAGAGGTTCTTTAGACTTGAAGGTTGTCTTCCATACATAATGTTTCTCACTCATCATCTAGTGGTAGCGTAACTTCATATCAATCTTACTAAAAACTTAGCTTCCTCGATCTTATCGAGAAGATACTCAATATGGAGGATTGGGTACCATTTCTTTAATGTGATTTAGTTTAGGGCTATGTATTCAATACAAAGTCACCATGTCTCATCCTTGTTCTATACCAGAACAATTGGGTTCCCACAGGGTGAGGAGCTTGAGTTGATGTGGCCCTTTAGAATTAGCTCTTGGATTTGACATTTTATTTGTTCATTCTCCATAAAAGAATGAATGTATACATGTCCATTGGGCATAGGATCACCAGGTGTCAAATCAATTGAGTGATTTACTTGATAGTGCACAGGTACCCCAATAGGTTAGGAAAACATTTATTTATGCTCTACTACTATCTTTTCTAGCTACTATTGTTGTGTAGAGAGACCCCATGTAGAGGTTTTGGCAATTATAGTGACCTTCCATTCACCTTCCAAATGAACTATAAAGAGGAAAAATATCATTGTTTGAGACACCACCTTTCTTCACTACTTCATGAAGATCAAATACATTGCAGTAGTTGGGATTTCCTCCAATGTCCTATAGAGTTGATATCCCAAAGTAATAATGAAACTACAAGGTATAGATTCATAAACAACATGGAAATTTCATATATATGGCTCTCCTAACAAAACATTATAGAATTTAAGGGGAGGAACATCACATAATACCTCATCTTTAAAAGGTTTGATGTCGTAGTGTAGGAGACATTGTTGGATGACGTGGATGTCTCATCATTGGCTAAGACAACTAATGGTGTATGGGTGAGGATGTGGAATCATTATTAGGTTCAATATATTGATGATATATGTTGATATTAGGTTCTTCTGGTTACCATTTTCAACAATGAAATGGTGTGGGGTCTCGTTCACCGACATCTATGAGTGGAAGAGGCACTCCCCTTATTCAGGCTCCTCTGGTTCCTCTAGATGGACTATTGTGGTAGCGATAGTGACTCAAGGTTATGCGTCAATGATCCATTTTACCTTTTCCTATTAAGAATTATAGTCTAAGTTAAAATCTATCCTTGAGTATTTTGTCTTAGCCAACAATGATTTTTTGGAGAAGCATTCATTGGTATTGTTCCAAGAAATTTTTTGGAACATGCGCCACTTTCTAGTGTCCTTCAAATTTCCATTACCCTTATTTGTTGGTGGATTGGAATGGTTGTCTTAGGACTTTCCATTCTTGCTATATCCTTTTCCCTAGGATATAGGGCCACACTTATAGGGATTCTGCTGTGATGTGTTTTCAAAACTGAAATATCACTTATTATTTTTCTTGAACGTTTGCTTGATCTTGATAGCATATCGGTAAGATGATACTAGTGAGAAGACATCCAAGAAATACATATATGTTTGGATGTATCTATGTATTCCATTGTGGTACTTCAAAACCATGTGTCACATCGAGTCTTCAATACCAATATTGGTGTGCAAGTTATGGAAGATGTTGGTGTACTCTAGCACCATCTGGTCTCTCTCCTAAGGAAATTTTTTTCATCTTGTGTATTGGTCATCATAGTTTCCAACAAGGTATTATTGCTACTTGAGGGCATCAAAAAAATCCTCCCAAGTGAGTCCTGGCCCAAAAATTGATGACTCATATTCAACATGTTGCTCATAATAAGTCTCCCACCAATATCTGGGATGGGGAAGGGCCTTAAGGACCCTGAAGGAGATTTTATCATTGTTGGAAAAATTATCGACAGAGAAAGAACCCTTTAGAATATTTAACCATTTTTTCAAATCATCGACGTATATATTGACTTCAAATAAGGGAATATAAAAGTTAAATTGTACCTTAAATGGCATCACACCTCCAAAGTGACCACTGGTTAAAGGTGCTTCTATTGCTATTGGAATCCATCAAAGGTTCTGGGAAATATTATCCATCATCTTTCTCCTTTGTCACATGAGGGATTCCTTGAGAAACAATTTGATAGGATATCCTTATCCATCATCCCTCTTTCCTTCTTCCATGGGAGGTTTCTTGGGAGGAAAAGAGAAGTTTTTCTCAAGAGAAACAAGCTCGATACCCAACTCTCTGCACTAAGAATGATAAGGGGAAAAATTCTTTAATAAAATTGATCCATATTATTTTGAGAATGACATGAAGTACAAAATATAAAAAAATATATAAAATGTAAATACACAAAGATATTGCAAGGAACACAATAATACAACAAAAATAATATTCTATTAATGCTTGTCTGGAATACAAAATATTGAAAATGCAAAACACACAAGCTAGCTAGAATTATTGTATATTATCTCTTAAGAGGGATGTGTCAGCTATGCTCATTCTCAAAATTCTGATTGCAATGAGGCTCCAAGGGACTTTCTTAACATAAATCTTGAATGAGAAAACCCTAAACATCCAAAACCTAAACCTTGGAAGATGAAACGCTAAAAGGTTTGTGGGCCCCAATGGGGGTAGTTGATATGTCAACTTTCCTAGGGCATAACTTTTTCATATGATTTTTGTTTGGGGCACTTGATACCTTGTTGTAAAGGTATAGTTTAGGATTACACATTCTATGTGACTCAATAATCCCAAAAAGGATTTATTGGGCACTTCCACATCAAAAAATCATCGTTTAGGGCCTCAAAATGATCATAGAAGTTTTGGACCCAAAAAATTGTAGAAAAATTTCTAGGATAGAAAATATAATTTGAGCCAATGGAATAGGTGGGTAGCCACCAATTTCCACCTAGGTCACTTGAAATCAGGAAGTATTTTCAAATTCACAACTACTCATCTAATTTAGAAGCCAAAATTTCCACATACCATTTACATGGAAAAACTATTATATAGTGGGATCAGTTGAAACAAGTTGAGAACATTAAAGATAGTAGGATCACTTAGAAGTAGTTCAAGAGATATTTTTAGAAAGAGTGTCTTTCATAGAACTACTATGAGAATAAGATGAAATATTTCTTCGAACTTAGGTTGGAGATCATGACCATGGGAGAATATGAAAATAAATTCTTGGGATTGTTGAAGTATGTGGGGTTTATCAAGGATGAGAAGGTGGATATACATAGGTTTTTGAGTCGACTACCATAATTTTATAAAGAGAACATTCAGTATGATGAGCCCATCAACTTTATGGATACCATTAGAAATGCTAAGTACCTGTATAATCTTTGCAAAAGTCTTTAAGGGATAAGAAGAAGGAGAAATTTGATCAAAGATGGAAGGCATTCAAACCTCCTTTCAATAGAAACAACCCTAATAAAAATCAACTAGATCATTCTACTAAGAATGAATCCAAGAGGAAATACTCCTTGGGAAAAATGGGAAGACCAGCAATCAAATGTTGGGGATGAAAAGAACATCAGATGTACAAGGATTTCCCCCACAGAGAAGAAAAAATGAAGACCATGCACAACATCCAAGAGGCTACTTGTTGGGTTGTTATATTCTTTGCAGTGAAATTCTAGTCAATGTAAATTGAATGATAGTCAAAGTCGAGGTGGATCGACAGAAGGTCTAAGTTGAGGTGGATCGACAATAGGTCGAAGTGGAGTTGGATCGAAAACAAGTCTAAGTTGAGGTAGATCGACAACAATTCTAAGGTTTAGGGCATCTACTGGGTAAAGTGGAAGTCAAATATATCAACAAGAATTCAACCAAAAATAGGTCGAAGTGCGGGCATGATACGACCAACTAGAGACCAAATGAAGGATGACTAGTAGTCGACTGGTAAACCTGAATTGGAGTCAACTATAACAGAATCCAGAGATTTGCTGGATTTGTATCCAATGATATGAATGGATTTGTAACTATTTTTGGGTGCCAATATTTAGGGTTTTTCCCATTGCAAATCCTATAAAGAGGTGTGTTGTAAGGTCATAAAGGCTAATGCAAAATATGTTATTGCATGTGTAAATTGTAGGTTGTTGTTCATGCATATGTAAGTCGAATTGGCTATGGGATTGTTCTTGCATGTGAAAGAGGTTATGATGTCGATTGTGTCTTAGGTGTGGACCAAGGATTGACATGTAACATTTTATTCTGAATGAATAAGAAAACAAGAGAGAAGAACACTTAAGGGAATGTTGGTTTTCTAGGTTAATGGTTTCCTAGGTAAAATATTGGTGTACTGTGTGATTGCTTGTGTCATTTTCTTTCTTGATTAAATTCTTCTTCTCTTCTACTAGGATTAGTGTAGAAGTTCCTACATTTACTGACATGTGGCATCAAAACTTATGTATTCCCTGACAAGTGAGTTATCAGAGAGGTGTAATGATTTGGTGAGTATTTCAAATATTGATATGAAAATATTGAATATGAGAACTAAACCATAGGTATAGTAAGAGTCATAAGTCATAATTTTTTTTAAATATTGTGATAAAGAATGACGAGTAGTTCGAGAATATATATAGAAATATTCAATGGACATAATCTTGAGCTTTGGAAGCCTAAAATGGAAGATCTTATTGTATATCGAGAACAATGGAGAGTGGTTTGTCCAGGTACCCAACTGACAAGCATGTCAATTGAAGAATGGGAGAAACTCAAAAGAAGAGAGAGAAGTACAATTCAGATTTTTCCTACAAATTCGGTGCTTCTAAATGTCTCAGGTGAATATTCAGCTAAGAAACTATGGGAAGCTTGTACCAGTCGAAACATCTAGTAAATAAGTTGTTTCTCATAAAGAAATTGTATCTTATAAGGATGATTGATGGAAGTTCGGTGACTGTGCATTTAAATGTATTTAAAACCATGTTAAGTGAGTTATCATCTATATATATAAATATCATTGATGACGATAAGTGTATCAACCTATTATGTTCTTTCCCAAACTCCTAGGATAACTTAGTTGTGGCTATTGGGAGTAATACAACCACACTAGAGCTAGAGGACATAGTTTCTTCTCTGTTGTCAGAAGCAATGAGAATAAATAACATGGAAGGATACACCAAATATGCTTTGGAAGTGAAAGGTCATTTGGTAGATAGATATAAAGGTACATTCTCTGGCATAAATTTTAAGTCGAAGGTTAGATCTAAATCCCCAGTTTTATCGATGTGAAGATGTTGGAAATGCGGTAAATATTGGCATTATAAAAAGGATTGTAAGTTGAAGGAAACATAAGTCAGTGTCGGATCTGATGAGAAGCACTCTATTGAGAGAAAGACAAACTTAGACAAGGGAGGTTGTGTTTACCCGGCTTCTACTAGTACACAATTGGATCAATATGTTTGGTTGATTGAATGAGGAGCATCCTATCATATGTCACCACATAAATAATGGTTCTATGAATATGAAAAGTATTATGGGGGTGATGTGTTCTTGGGGGACAACTCAACAACCATAAGTATCTGAAGGGGAAGAGTCTGACTGACACTGGAGGATGGGAGGAAAAGGACCCTTCCAGGTGTGCTACACATTTTGGGTTTGGAAAGAAAATGGATATCTGTCATCAAGATGAATGATGCAGATGTGCATACTTTGATTCAAAAGGACTCATGAAATATGTTCAAAGGTGTGATGGTCTTAATGAGAGGAGTTTGGATTGGTACCATGTCTAGGTTGTTAGGAAATTTCGACTAGACTGGATGCAACAACATAGATGCTTATGAAATTAAATCGACTGCGAATGGACTTGAATCAAATCAAGCTAAGTCGGTTCAAATCGACTTGACATGACATGATGAACTCGACCCGACCAAGATATGGCATGAGAGGATGGGAGAAACTGGATAAAAATGACTTGGAGATATGAAAATAAAAGGTATGGTTGAAGGTTTTCCTGAATGTGGTTTAGAATTCAACTTTTGTTAAGATTTCATATATGGGAAACAAGGTCGGGTGATGTTCCCATCTTTAGGAACAAGGAATAATGGGATTTTGGAACTGGTGCATAGTGATGTGTTTAGACTAGCTTTAGTTCCTTCACTTGGTGGATCCCTATATTATGTCTCCTTCATAGATTATTTTTCTAGGAAGACATGGATATATTTCCTCGGGAAGAAATCAGAGGTTTTAAAAATATTTAGGGAGTTTAAAGCTCTTTTGGAAAACCTGAAAGAGAAGAATATTAAAGTTATAAGGACTGAAAATGGTGGTGAAATATATGGAAAGGAATTTGATTAGTTCTATAAGTAGTGTGGCATAGAATGCCAAAATACCACACCATATACCCCACAAAAAAATGGATTTTTCAAAAGAATGAAAAGAACGTTGATGGATAAGGAAAGGAGCATGCTCAGTGGTGTTGGGATCGCACAAGAATTATGGGAAGAGGAAGTCAAGACTGCAATATATATGGTGAATATGTCTCCTTCATCGACGCTATTCAAAACGAATCCAAATGAGGTATGGTCGGGTAAGAATCCTTCAGTGGAACATCTCAAAGTGTTTGTTTGTGATGCATTTGTGCATGTTCCCAAGGAAAATAGGAAAAATATGGACAAGAAGGCATCCAAATGTATTTTCATCAGATACAAAGAAGGGATGAAAGGATATAAGCTATGGGATATTGCATCAAGGAGAACAGTGTGCAGTTGAGATGTGTTCTTCATAGAATTTGTAGGTAATTCTGATCCTGAGGAATTTGTTCAGATCAAGAATAATCTTGATACAATGTGGTTTGAACTGAGGAACAAAGAAGATGATTCAGATGATTCGAATGAATCTGAGGAAGAGGTGGAAAATTTGACTACGGTGATAAGGAGGTTAGAAAGAGAAAGAAAACCAATTGAAAGTTATAGTCCCCCTGAATTTCATTACACATTCTTGTTAACTACCATTGATGATGACCCTAAGTTGTTCGGTGAGGCAGTTGACTCAACATAGGGTAAACTCTGGAAGGAATCCATGGTCGAAGAGATGGAATCCTTGTACAATAATGAGACATGGGATTTATTCAAGTTACCTAGTGGAATAAATCTTGTTGGTATAAAGTGGGTGTTCAAGAAGAATATGAATGTCACGGAACAAGTCTAGAAGTTCAAAGCTCAACTGGAAACAAAAGGATATTCCCAAATCGAGGGAGTTGACTTCGGTGATAATTTTTCCCCTGTTGAAAAGCTAACTTCCATTAGATTACTAATGTCTCTAGCTACAACATTCAATCTGGAGATATAACAGATGGATGTGAATACAATATTCCTATGGACCTAAAAGAATAAATCTACATGAAACAAGCTAAATGATTTGTAGTAAAGGGAAAGGAAGAGTTGGTGTGCAAACTCAAAAGATCCCTTTATGGTATAAAGATATCACCAAGGATGTGGTACCATAAGTTTGACACATACATCCTTAGTTTTGGACTTGTGAGAAGCAAAGTTGATCACTGCATATATTCCAAGATAGAAGGTGGGTATTTCATATATGTAGACGTGTAATTCTATGACATGTTGTTGATTGGAAACAACATGGACGCAATAAAGGAGTTGAAGAAGAAACTATTCTCCAAGGTCAAAATGAAGGATCTTGGTGCAAGTAACTTCATTTTGTAAATGTATATTAAGAGAGATCAAGCCACTATAAATATCTGGTTGAATGAGAAGAAGTATATTGAAATTTTTTTGAGATTATTCAACATGAAATATTGCAAACTGATGAAGGTGTCAATTCTTGTGGGAGCAAGGAGTACTGTTGAACACTGTCCAAAGAAAGAAGAAGAAATAGATGACATGGCATGTGTTCCCTATAAAAGTGCATTTGTTATTCTGATGTATGTGATGCTCTACACTTGACCAGACATTTCCCATGCAGTGGGAGTGTTGAGAAGGTACATGTTGACACCTAGAAAGAAGCACTAAAAATTTGTCAAGAGACTATTCATGTATTTGTGTGACACTAAGGAATATGCTAAATGCTACAAAGGAAAACCTAGAGGTGGCAATGGTAGATTAGATGTACATGGCTTTGTCGAGGTCGCCTGGGCTAGATATATGGATCCACAAAGATCGACCAACGGATATGTCTTCAATATGTTTGGTGGAGAAATAAGTTGGATGAGTAAGAAACATGTGGTTGTAGCCTTGTTGACAACAAAATCTTAATACATGATGACCACTCATGGAAGCAAAGAAGCGATATGGATTCAAATTTTGTGTTCAGGGATCGGGTTTGAGCAAAGAGCTATGAAGGTAACTTGCGATAGTCAAAGTGAAATATTTCTAGAAAAGAACCTTTCTTACCATTCAAAGACTAAGAACATTGATGTACAATACCATTTTGTAATAGACATCATGCAAAGTAAACAGGTGATACTAGAGAAAGTAGACATGTTGGAAAACATAAAAGACTCTTTGAACAATTTTGTGAGTGTGGTGAAGTTCTCTTGGTGCAGAGATGAAATGGGAATTATTTCCCTCAGTCTGTGAACAAAAGTTCATGAATATCTTGTTTCAGAAAAGAAGAAAACAAGTGGGAGAAAGTTGGGTTGTTATATTATTTGCAGTGAAAGTCTAGTCGAGTTGAATCGACTGATGGTCAAAGTCAAGGTGTATCGACAACAGGTCAAAGTTGAGGAGGATTGACAACAAGTTGAAGTCAAGGTGGATCGAAAATAGGTTGAAGTCGAGGTAGATTGACAACAAGTCAAAGGTGAAGGGAGTCTATGAGGTAAATTTGAAGTCGAAGATATCGATGACAATTAACCAAAAAGAGGTCGAAGTGTAGGTGTGAGACAACTCACTAGAGACCGAAAGAAGGCTGACTGGTAAACCCGACTTGGAGTCGAATGTAAGAGAATCCTGAGATTTACTACATTTGTAGCCAATGATATTCATAGATATGTAATCATTTTTGGGCTCCAATATTTAGGGTTTTTCCTGTTGTAAATCCTATAAAGAGGTGTGTTGTAAGTTCATAAAGACTAATGAAAAATATGTTATTTCATGTGTAAATCATAGGTTACTGCTCATGCATATGTAAGACGAATTGGCTACAGGGATGTTCTTTCCTGTACAAGAGGGTATGATGTTGATTTTGTTTTAGGTGTGGACCAACTTTAGACATGTAACCTTTTATTCCAAATGAATAAGAAAACAAGAGAGAAGAACTCTCAAAGGAATGACGGTTTTCCCGGTTAAGGGTTTTCAAGGTAAAATATCAGTGTACTCTATGACTGCTTGTGTCATTTGTTTTCTTGATTAAATTATTCTTCTCTTGTTCTATGATTAGTGTGGAAGTGCTCTACATTTCCCGACACTACTACAGTAGAATACATGGAGAAAAATATTTCAATAATAATGCATCCTTAGAAGATCACCAAGTCGAACACCAATCCTTTATGTGGATGGTAAGATCATTAATATGCATGTTTATATTTTAATTGATTTAGGAACAAGCCATTGTTACAGTGATCCTAAAGTAGTGGACATATTTCATTTGGAGAAGAGTAAGCTTTAAAATTTAAGTTTGGTTCAATTGGCCACTAGAAACAAAATAAGGATCAATGAAACTATTAGAGGTTGGCCAATAAATCAGAATTGAGTGAATATTAACTCTAATTTGAATATCATCCCATTGCGGTCTTATGATATCCTAATTGGAATGGATTGGATGGAATTCATCACGTTGTCCTAGATTGTCATAACAATACATTTGCATGTATTAGTGAAGAAGGAAAGTAGAACACTATGAAAGGAATTCCAAGACCCATTTCTATCAAGGAGATTTCATCCTTACAGTTAAATATATGTTTTTGGAAGGGTTTTCAATTTAATGTTTCTCATGTGGAGGAGCCCAAAAATACCAAAGGACCAAGCCTTGAATACTTTTCAGTATTCCAAGATTTTGAACATGTATTTCAAGAAATACTAGGATTTCCACCAAAGAGGGAGATAAATTGTTCTATTTATTTAGTACCAGGAGTTGCCCCAATATAAAAAAATCCTTAATTAAAAGAATTACAAATCCAACTGGAGTAATTGTTGAAGAAAGGGTACATATGCCCAAGTGTTTCACATTGGGGAGCACCAATAGTTTTTATTAAAAATAAGTATGGAAAATTGAGGTTCTGTATTGACTTGAGACAGTTGAATAAATCCATTGTGAAGAAAAAATACCCTCTACCTAGAATTGATGACCTATTTTATGAACTAAGAGGAGAAAACATATTTTCAAATATAGACTTTAGATTGGGATACCATAAGATAAGAATCAAGCAATAAGAAATCAGTAAGACAACCTTTATAACTAGGTATGGACATTATGAATTTGTAGTGGTGCCATTTGGACTAACTAATGCACCACCTGTCTTTATGTGCTTGATGAATGACATATTCAAAATTATCTATTTAAGTTTTTCATTATGTTCTTGGATGACATACTTATCTATTCTAAGTCCGACGAAGAGAATGAATATCACTTGAGGTTGGTGTTCCAAGCTCTAAGGGAACATCATTTCTATACAAGGAATAAGAATTGATCTAGATAAGATTGAATTCATTAGAGGATGTATAGAACCAACGAATGTTTCAGAAGTCTGATATTTTATGAGATTAGACAGATACTAAATGAGTTTCATAGAAAGGTTCTCAAGATTTATCATCTCATCACTTCTTTACAAAATAAGGGAATTACATTTTAATAGAAAACAAAGTATAAAGAAAATTTTACTTTGTGGAAATAATTACTTACTAGTCTAACACAAATAAAATTTTTGTGGTATGAACAAATGCATGAAAAGAAGGTTTGGGTGGATTCCTCACTCAAAATGGAAATTACTTTAGTTGTGAGTCTAGAAATATTAAGGAATGTGAGAGGAATTATGCCATAGATGATTTGGATCTTGTTGCCATATTTCATGCATTGAAGATGTGGAAGCAATATCTCATGGGAAAAATATTTGAATTAAGGACAGACCATAGTGGTGTGAAATGTCTTTTTGAGCAACCAACCTTAAATGCCAGGTAGACTAGATGGTTGGAATTTTCAAGTTAGTATGAATTTGATATCAAGCATATCAAAGGAAAGTAAAACAAAGTTGTTGATGTACTCAACATAAGATTACATATCATGCATCTTATAACCATTAGTATGCATCAATCAAATTTAAAGAGAATAATTTTAAATGTTGTTGTTACAGACTAGAACTACTTACATGTAAAATAATGTTTACAATAGGGAAATGTAAAACAAAAAATTAAAGAGTACGATATGAAGCAAGATGGATTACTTATGTATACAAATAGAATTTGTGTTCCTAGTTCTAGAGAACCTACAAATTTAGTCTTAAAAGAACTACATAATGTTCCATATGTCGAAAATCCCAGTTACCAAAAAATAATTGTAGTAGTAAGAAGATAATTATTTTGGCTAGTAATGAAGAGGGATGTTGTTGATTACATTGTCAGATGTATGGAATGTCAAAGAGTGAATTTTGAGCATAGACACCTAGTGGGTTTGATACAATGACTGCCAATTATAGAGAAGAAATGGGAAGTGATAACCATTGATTTTATAACTAGGTTTCCCATGACAAAAAGGAAACATGATTCAATAATGGTAGTTGTGGATAAATTCACAAAGGCTTCTCATTTTGTTCCTGTGAAAATGACTCATAGAATAGCTAATATTGAAAAAATTACATGAGGGAAATTGTTAGGTTAAATGGAATACCTAAGGCAATTGTATCATATGAAGATACAAAGTTTTCTTCAAATTTATGGAGGGGATTATTTAAAGGGTTTGGTACAAATATGAAATTTATCAAAACATTTCTTCCATAGTCAGATGCGTAGACATAGATATTCAACCAAGTAATTGAAGACATGTTGAGAATGTATGTGATGGATAAACCATCTATGTGGGAAGATTACTTGCATTTGGTTGATTTTTCCTATAATAATGGGTATCAAGATTCATTGAATATTATCACATTTGAAGCTTTATGTTAACACATAGGATGTAGAGGAGTTAAGCTTTCTCCATATTTTTAAGTTTTTGTTAGTCTAGTCTGAGAAGGACTCTTTTGGTCTTTGTCAATCATGTGTTTTTCCCTTCTTGTAGGTTATTTGTTTAAAATTGTAGTCTTAAGTCATAAAGTCACGCTCTCAAAGTCTTGAGTCATGCTTCATGTCTATAAATCATGATTTTTATTTACTCTTAGTTATAGAATGTTGATCAGAGTACAGTTACAAAAGCCTTGATGACATGATGGTGTTTGTAATCATTGGTAAAGAGGGAAGGTATTGGTCATATCTGCATTGTTTGAAGGTCACCATCAAGTATTTTTTCCAAAATAGGTGTAAAAAAGGTTTTAAATATCCACTTAACCATTTAAGTGTTGAGTCACTTGTCAAAATCTCATTTGTTGCAGACTCTCCTAGAACTTCGCAACATTTCAAAAAACACCTCATGCACTAAATCATACATAATCACGATTTGGTAAACACGACACTTGGTGGAATCTCTTTTTCAGATTCATGTCATCATCATATTTTCCAAAAGTATATTTCAAAAGGAAGGTTCAACCATTTTCATGTTATTTTCATTTTCAAAGATATTTGTTGCAGATTGTCTATCATTGCAGATTGTGTGTTGTTGCAAACTATTAGCATTTCCAACTTTCCTATAATAGCTCATGGTGAGTTAGGTTTGATGATTCAACTCTATGAAACAAGGGGTAAACAGTGTATGTGAGGTACCATTTCTTGATACTCAATTCCATCATTTTCAAATCAATACACTCTTCAAGAAACCTATTTTCTACGTAATTGTAGATGTTGCAAATTGGTTAGCACTACAAATCCCATGTTTCATACATAATTTGAAAATCTAGAATACCTCGCCTGAACTCAGGTTTTAGGTACCACCATTCCATTCAAAAAATATCATCACATTGAATCTCTTAACTGCAATTTATTTTGATGAAAACCTTGGCTATAAACCCACCTGCTGCAAACTAAATTAGCACTAAAAACTCTCAATTTTACATAGTTGCTTCAAATTATTACTATTTGAGACTTGATTCAGTGTTAGTTTCTCATCACTCCATCTAGCGTTTATCTCCAGTTAAATTTTTAGTCTCTAAATTATTGATAAGGTATAAACCCTACTTGCACCAAAACCCTAAATTTAGCAAATTTCACGACACAATATGTTGGCAACAGTTATCAGAGAGGTTTTACTCTTATTGGACTTTCCATGGAAGATAAAAAAATGAAGAAGGTCCATAAAGGGGGAGATATTGTCATAGTTGAACCCCATGACTTGCAATTCATTAATTTAGATCCACTTTTGAAGGAAGCATTTCAGAGAGTAGGCTTCCTAGTGTTTTGTGAAAAAATGCAAATAGGACACCCTGAAGTAGCCAAACAATTTTCATTGAATTTCAGTGGAATAAAGACAAAAGTTGGTACACTTGAGTTTGAAGTTACGGAACAATATATTGCCACAACAACAGAGATATCAATTCAAGGGGAAAAATGGTTCAAAGCCATGTCTTTGAAATATGACTTTTCTAATGATTTCCTAAAGCCATAATATTGAGAATACAACTTATCCAAAGGATTACCTAGATATCATATGATGGAATACTTTGATAAGATGATCAGGGTTATACAAAGGTACTTTACATGTGAGAGTAGATTTAATATGGTTTATTAATACCATATTAGACTATTGTTGCATTTCACCGGAAAAAAATCCTTAATCTACCCGTGCTGAGAATTATTGGAAAAATGTCACATAAGGTACAAGCCAAGTGTAACATCCCTCTCTGGCGCACTGAGAGAAATTATTCTTTGAGGACACTTGCTCGCAAGTGATCCAGATTATTATGCTACTAAAACTTTTGATTTTGTTTATGAGGCGTTATGGGATGGTGACATGTTGTTTTTCTGCCTCGACATAGACAGGTGCTATTGACTCTGTTTTACTGAGTGTGCAGGATTATGGACCTAGAGGATGTCGAGGCATCAGTAGAACCCCTTGGACTCTGGATTGAGTTGGGGAGTGTACCATTGGGGTTTGATTGTTTCACTATGATTTTAGTGCTTCTAATTAGAGGATATGATATGGATATGTTCTGACATGATTTGTTGATGATGCAGGCTGACGATAGCTTGTTGACTAGACTCACATATGGAGTAAAGGGGTCATGCATGACTACCAGAGATGTTGAGGGAGAGGTGTGGAAAGAAACCCTACCATAACCTACTAGCACTCCCACCGTGGCTCGAACTAAAGGTTAACGATTACCTAGTTCGAGAGGACCCACGATGCCATGAGGGAAAACTGGGATAATCACTCACGATGATTCTAAGGGGCGCACAATAAGGCGGGGGCCTTATTCCTTAGAGGACCTTAGTCTACCACAAGTTCACCTAGAGGAGTATTGACTCTAGGGGTTATTGATTTCTACCAATTTAGTCAATAGGCGAGTGGCACCCTTGGAGCATGTAAGAGCGTCCTGAAGGGCACGTCGCACAAGGGAACATATGAGGGGAGTGGCACCCTTGGAGAACCTAGTGCGTCCTAAAGGGAACTTCGTGTTGTTGATGATAGTGGAATGAACCTAGATGGCCT
Source organism: Picea glauca (assembly GCA_000966675.3). Classification (NCBI taxonomy): domain Eukaryota; kingdom Viridiplantae; phylum Streptophyta; class Pinopsida; order Pinales; family Pinaceae; genus Picea; species Picea glauca. Next base: position 128,440 of record JZKD02S1929841.1, read on the forward strand.
TAGGATGAATAACGTGTTAAATATTTTTAAAACAATTTCCCTAATTAAATGTCATCCAGTACAAAATTTAATGTCCAAGTCTAAATTACGCTAGTGGTAAAATTTTGTCTACCTTTAAAAATAATAATAATTAAAATAAAAACAAGTTAAATAATAATTATGATCTTCATAAAATATTGTAACACGAAGGGAGTAAGAAATTTAAATTATTCATATAAAAAAAAAAAAATTGTTGGGATTAATTGTTTTATCTTTTTGATAATTTAAACTATACTAATTAAATGATAAAAGGGAAAAAGGGAAAAAGGGTCAAAATTCCACACCTACCTTTTTGAGTTCTAATTAAAAAGGGGAAAGAAGGAAAATCTTAAATTTTAGGAAACTAGGAAAAGAGGTAAAACATAAAAAGGGAAAAAGGGTAACTTAAGGAAAAAAGCGGAAGGTCAAACTTAGTAAAGCATCTACAATTTAAGAGCTTTCTAATTTGAACTGAACTAACAATTTGATAAAAGAGAAACTTATTAAAACTTGTAAGAGAATTTGGGGACACCTAGGAGTGATTCTAGGAGTAACTCTAGGTGGGTGAGGGAAATAAAGATAATTAATTAATTACATAAGTTAATTTATGGAGGAATGAAGGGGATGGGGGACACTTGTATGGAGATGAATTTTTAGGAATTTAATTATAAAAACTTAACTAAAAGAGATTTTTTGGAAAGTAAGGAACCACAAAACTCTATAAAATGAAGGGAGGTGATGGAGGTTGGGGATATTCTATTTACGTAACGTTACGCTGCATAAATATCTACTTGACTGATTTAATTTGTGGGAGTTGGGACATCCATCTCGGGAGGAGTGGTAGCTCGACCTTGCGAGGTGAGCTAGGAGCTAGTCAAAATCGTTGGATAGTGTGTGTGTGTCCCCTTTGCGGCTTGAGGGGCTAAGGGGGAAGAAGAGTACCCCTAGCATTGGCTAGGAGGTACCGGTGAAGTCTCGCCGGTCAGAAAGAGGGAGTTGCATGGAGCGCCCAAACGTCACTCAGAGCGGGGATCAGGCAACGATACGCTCTTTTCATTTTTTATAGAAAATGTTGTAGGTTTTATGCTTTGATATGCATGTTGATTAAGTAAGTAAATTGATTGTTTATATTGATGACTGAAACTTTTCTTAGCCTAGCTCGATGATTGTTGACTCCCTTGGTCTTCATTTTCCCACACGTCTTGACCACCTTGCTGCGTTAATTGTGACCTTCGTGGTTGTTTAACCTTTGTCCCTAGCTCACCAGTCCTCGCCTGAGAAGTCAACCAGGAGCATGATCTACGGTTGTCTACTTAACATTAAAATACCTATGGATCTCAATGCCCTACTTTTCTGTGGGAGGATGATGAGCGAAGGATGCACCTGCTAGTCGTCCACCCAATGGTTTCTTGTGCTTGATTGATGGTCATTGCACCTTCCTGTATTGAATGTTCCCACCGCTATTATAGTTCCCATCCCCTAATTTGACTCCACGTTTAAATATTTTCCGGGCTAGTGTAGCTCTGCGCTTAATGTGCTCCCTTGTGATTCTACTTTGAGTTTTTCTCACCTCTGAACGACAGATTCATCCGCCACGTAATAGGAAATTGTTTTACAGATTTTAGAGTAATGGTTGGGACTATTATGTGACTGAAATTTGTTTCGCGTGCACAGGGAATCCGTCCCTCTACCTTGCTCAATTTTTATGCCTGAATTTATATGCTTGATTCAAATCTATTACCTGTGTTTGGCGGGGATTATTATGTTACTGCAATTTGTTTCGCTTGCACTGGGAATCCATCCCTCTACCTTGTTCAATTTTATGCCTGAATTTACTTGCTAGATTCAAATTTATTACCTGTGTTTTATCGATTGAGTTTCCTGCCTGCATTTTTATATGTTGGATTTATGGGCCTAAGGGGTAAAGATGCGTAGATGTTTGTTTTAGACTTATGCTGGAACTGCCCCAGGCATTTAGTTGTTTCTTAGCCCCTTGGGTTTCGTCGTCTCGTGATGCATAGTGGATGGTTATTGGCATTCTCCAGCACTAATGTCTGATGGGTAGCGCATGGTAGTTTGTTGCATTTTAGTTTTTCTTTATTTTTTTTATTTGGTTGTAGGCTGCATTTTGTTTTTCTTTATTTTTATTGGGTTGTTGGTTGTGTTTTGTCTTTCTTTATTTTTATTGGCAGTTGGACGCGTGGTGCAGTGTTTCTCCCCATTATGGTATTTCTCCTTAGCACCTGGTGCTGATCCCTTGTGTTGTCATGTGAACTTATCCTCGGTCTTGGTGGATGATTTAGATACGGTTGTCCTCATTTCTTTTACTGTTGCGTATGGTGGAACATTGTTAACTTAAGAAGTGGCCCGATGATGAAACCCATGACCTGGACGCGTCTATAATTTTCGTTGCCCTCCTTTTGAGTTCTATCTACCACAGATAATTAGGTGACTGTGTTGAGACTTGCGATTGTAATGACTATCGTGATCCAGCTAAGTGCCACCTGGAATATTGCCTTAGTTCACCTAAGTCAACTTGTCACGGATGCCCATTCTTCAATACTTTAGAATTGCTTGTAATATCAAGGATTTTATTGTTTCCATTTGAATTTCCATGTGGTCGACTCCTTCAAACTTTGCATTCAAATATTCTTGCTGTAGTTAGTTAAATAATAAATTTTAATTAGTAACTTCTGAGTTAAAAAAAAAAGAACAAAAAAAAAACATCTAAAACGTTTAAATGTTGGGTTGATTAGCCCATTTAAAAGGAAGTGATTTATAACTGATTATTCGCTGACAGCCATTTATTAATTCCTGACATCTAGAAGTCCAATCTAGTGTATCACAATGATCAACATCGTTATGCATTAATGGACTAGCATAACTTTTAACTATAAACAACAATATCTTTAATGAGCATTGATTAGCTTGACCAGACTTTTAGTTACATAGGTAGGGTAGCATTAAAATCGCATGAATGAGCGTAGAAAGGGTCTTTATTTGACCGCAGCCTAGCTTTAATTGGCATTCAATTTGCATTAAATGGCACTCATTTATTGTCAGCAACCACTTATATTTATAGACCACCATTGCATTTAATCACCAGCATATTTTTATATGTGATGGACATGCATGATGTAAGTAATACTACAGAAGGGTGTTACATTAATAATGACATACCTATCAATTTAGTTAATATCGTTATGTGCAATTAATTTCTTAAATTAGATGGTATTTCATTTGTAGTATAGACTTGTTTTCAATGTGCAAATCAGTCTTGTATTTAACTTACACTTCAAACTTGTGTTTGCCTTTGGTTCAACTTCAATCCGTAACTAAATTATAATTTAGACTTGTATTAAACCTGTAGTTATTCTTCTAATTATTGAGATGTGTTTCTAAGTTTCATGCTAGACTTGTAATATTAATGTGGATTGCACTTATGGACTTAAGTATACTAGATAAAACGATTCACATTTAAGGTTAAATATTTATGATACATGGATGACGAGATGGAAATATAGACCCACTCAATGTAAGTTGCATTTAATGATTGTACAATTGTCACTAGCTATAAATTAGAGTTGCTAAATTTGATATGTAATTGATGTTAGATGGATTTTTAGAATCGCCTAATTGGTAACTCAGACCCGCTAAATTAGGGTCGTAAGTCATGTTAGTTCGGGTGGTAACTGACTAATGGAATTTAGACTGGTTAATTGATCTATAAATAATGCCATTTTAAGCCATAGATATTGACCATTTAGCCTGGATTAATGATTGGGTGGTTGACGAAGTCATTTTTAGCTTGCGCTTCCCATTGAGTGTGTTGTTGTTTATTATAAGTAATGTTGGTACTTGGTTATGAAAAATTTTAGTGTGATTGGTTGCTCACTGTAAGGGTTATAGTTACTTGTGTAATTAATTCTAGGCGCGTTGGGTTGTTAGGATGATTTTCCTTAGCTTAGTAGGCTTGGTCTACTTGTGTCAGGCAGGATGTAGACACCTCCTTGTTCCTCAGAACAGTCGCTAGCCTTGAGACCTTAAATGGTCAAAATCGATGGGAACCTTGGCTTGAGCGTTGCTTATGTGTTCTGGAGGTCCTAACCAATACAGGGTAGGACGAGCGGGTAGTCATTCTTGTTCTTCATCGGTTGAATGTCGTACATTGCTTCTAGGTGCTGGATATGATTTTATGTTAAGTCATTATGTTGTTGTTGCATGAGTTGCATGCGTTGTGTTCATCGTCATGATGCGATGTTGAGTATAATGTCTTTATTACCTTCCTACACACCCACACACACACAAAAAAAAAAAAAATTGTACTTTTTATGTGAGGTTTGTTGTCGTAACGAGGCATGGGCCATCACATGTGGTATTAGAGCGGGTTCAACCTACAACTTGCGATCGCTACGGATTTCGTTGATATGATTTGATTATAATGTCACTAATTGAGTTGACTTGTGTGCATGCAGGTAATCATGTTTAGAGGATGCCACAAAGGCAAACAACGGGGTGCTAGGGTAGGAGGCGTGATACCTCTAGTAGCATCCACACCTAAGGCGTCTAACCCTCAGGGAGATGAGCAGGTTCTGGGATAGGAACAGATAGTAGTTGGTGATGTAGTCGAAATGATGAGATCTTTTCAGCGGATGTTTGAGGCACTGATCAACCGTTTGGATAGAGATGAGGCCAAGGCCTCGACACCTACTGAGGTTCCACCGCGTGCTCCGGTCAGTACTGGTAGCATTCACCATGAACTGGAGAAGGTAAAATTTCCCGAGTTCTTTGGTGCCCTGGACAGCGCAGCCACTGAGACATGGTTGGAGAACATGGCGATGTTCTTTGCACTTCACGATTATACCTCCAACATGAAGGTCTGCATGGCAATCTTTCAACTAAATGGGAGAGCTCTTATATGGTGGAAGACGCTCCTACTGCAATTGAACATGGCCTTCGAAGACGTTTCATGGGAACTGTTCAAGGAACAGTTCTGAGAGTGGTACCTTTCAAGGGAATTCATTGAGCGTCAGCTCAATGAGTTCAATGCCTTATGATAGGGTGGTCGTACGGTGCCCGAGTAGGATGCCCATTTTATGGAGCTGCTCCAGTATCCTCTGCACCTCAACATTGAGAAACTTAAGGTCAACAGGTTTGTGTTCGGCCTTAATGATAGCATATGTGAAAAGGTCAGGATTTTGATGCCTCAAACCTTGCATGATGCCATCCAGAAGGCCCTCATAGTAGAAGAGGATATTATCAGCGGGGGTTAGACTAGGACTCCATGGAGACCAGTAGGGCAAGTGTCATATGGAGCACAACAACATCAGACACCAGCAAGACGTGCATCGGGATATCGTGGCTTCCATAGGGGATCCGCTTCCATTACACCTTCGGGACCGACGCCTCAGCAGTGGATACCTTATCGAGGACCATAGTAGCAGTAGTTTAGTCCTGTTCAGCAGAATATACCAGGATTCCAAGCCGGGGGGCCGTCATCTTCTACTTCGGGTACCAGGACTACTCGGATGAAGAAGGGGTGTTGGACGTGTGGGGAGCCACACTACCAGCGTAACTACCTGGTAAAGAGGACTAGAGCGTCTGGGTCAACCAGACCCACTACCATGGGAGATATGGGCAAGGCCCATCGGATTCATGCAACGGTGAATAACCGCTAGGCAGAGAACCAGTCAACTATTTTTGAGATGACAAGTACCATCGCTGACCAAACCCTTAGTATTTTGATAGATCCCAGTGCTACCGAGAGTTTCATTTCTGGTGCAGTGCTAAAAAGGATTAAGGTAAAGTTAGTCTAACAAGACAAGTTTATCTTCATAGAGATGGCTTCAGGAGCCAAACAGAAGGTTGGAGGAAATTTTATGGTTTGTATCCTTAACCTGGGAGAGTTTGTCACAAGGGCCACCCTGTATGTCACAATCTTAGGATCTTATGATGTCGTAATTGGTATGGACTGGTTGGAATCGCATGAGGTGATACTCAACTGTAATATGAAATGGTTGATCTTGGTCTATGATGAGGGATAGAAACGTGTGATTGTAGGATAGAACCATGGAGTTTCCCTCAGGTTCATCTCTTCCTTACAGCTATGTAAGAGCATGCGTGATGGGTGAAAGCTTTATGCGATCCTTGCATTAAATGAGAGGGGATTAGCGGAAGGTTTAGAACACCTTCCGGTGGTGAGAGAGTTTTCGAACGTATTTCTGGAGGAGTTACCTGGGATGCCGCCGGAGAGGTAATTGGAATTTACCATAGACCTAAAACCGAGGACTGAACCGATAGCAAGAATGCCTTATCGGATGTCGACCCCGGAGTTACAAGAGTTGAAAATGAAACTGAACAAGATGTTGGACCTGGGAATGATACGTCCTAGTGTGTCGCTGTGGGGTGCACCTATTATTTTCATACGAAAGAAGGATGGGTCATGGAGTCTCTGCATTGACTACATTCAATTGAACAAGGAAATGATAAAAAATCAGTATCTGTTAACGACAATTGATGATCTGTTTGATCAAATGAAGGGCGCGACAGTGTTCTCAAAGATTGACTTGCGATTAGGATACCACCAGTTACAAATTAAGGAAGATGACATCCCTAAGAAAACCTTTAAGACGAGGTTTGGACATTACGAGTTTACTGTTTTACCATTTGGACTGACAAATTCCCCAGGGGTATTTATGAGTTTGATGAACAAGGTGTTCTGCGAGTACTTGGACAAGTTTGTCCAAGTATTCATTGATGATATTTTGATTTACTCTTGGACGATGGAGGAGCATGATGAGCACTTGTGCTTGGTACTACGGTGTCTGCGAGAGCACAAATTGTATGGGAAGTTGTCCAAATGCTCATTTTCTCAATCGAAGATTACTTACTTAGGGCATGTCATCTCCGGCAAAGGCATTGTCATGGATCCAACCAAGGTCGGGGCTATTATGGAATGGCATGCACTGATGAATGTCCCAGAAGTGCGTAACTTCATGGTTTTAGCAGGATACTATCGACGGTTCATTGAGGGATTTTCGAAGATAGAAAATCCAATCACGGAGTTGCAGAAGAAAAACAAGAAGTTTGTTTGGATCGAGAAATCCGCAGAAGCATTTCGGAGGCTCAAGGAGTTGTTGACAACAACACCGACACTAAAGGTCCTAGATATGCACGCAGACTTCTTGGTATTCATTGATGCATCCAAGGAAGGCTTAGGCGGAGTCTTGATGCAAGACGAACGAGTGATCGCTTACATTTCGAGGAAACTGAGAAGGCATGAGAACTATGCGATGCAGGATTTGGAGTTGTTAGCCATCGTATATGCCTTGAAGGTTTGGAGACACTACCTTGTTGGACGAAAATTTGAACTAAAGACTGAACACTGTGGACTACAACACATATTTAAGCAAAGCGACCTAAACGTGCGACAACGACGTTGGTCGGAATTGCTTAGCGAGTACGACTTCAAGATTTCTTACATAAAAAGAACAGTGAATCGAGTGGTGGATGCATTGAGTCGGAGACCACACATCTTTTCGGTGCCATCTCTTCAAACGAATCTATGTGAAATGATTCTAAATTTATAGCCTGATGATGATTGGTACAAAGAGGTCGAGGGTTTTATTGGACAAAACACAATGATGGTACCACGATTTGAAGGATTTTCTTTTGATAGCGATGGATTATTGAGGTTTAAAAATCAGATCTACGTACCGCCAAATGATGAGTTGAGGATGTTGATCCTGAGCAAGGATCATAGAGCAGTTTACATGGCTCACTCGGGAGTCACGAAGATTAGGGCAGACCTTAAACCCTTATTCTTCTGGAAGGAAATGAAGGTAGACATAGTCAACTTTGTGAGACCTTTCAAAATTGTGGAGAGAAATGGGCCCATGGCCTATCGACTAGCCTTGCCTGATTCTTTGAGGCATATGCATGATGTTTTTCATGTATTTTTTTTTGAGACATTATATTAGTGATCCTACACATTTTATTGACATGAGTTCCTTGCAGGTATTGGACGAGGGGGTGCTCATGGCTGAGATGGTATGCATCTTGGATCATCGCATTCGATAGCTACGTCGTTGAATGATTGATTAGTTCAAGCTCCAGTGGGACAATTATAGTCCACACTCGGTGATCTGGGAGGATGCATATGATACGCACCAACAGTTTCCATTTTTGTTTGATAGATAGAAATACGATACTATGATACACTTTATTTCGGAATATATACTCTGAAACTTCTGGACGAAGTTTAGAACAAGAGGGGGTGTATGTAACATCCCGCTCTGGCGCACTGAGCGAACTTATTCTTTAAGGACACTTGCTCGCAAGTGATCCAGATTATTATGCTATTAAAACTTTTGATTTTGATTATGAGGCGTTATGGGATGATGACATGTTGTTTTTCCGCCTCGACATAGATATGTGTTATTGACTCGATTTTACCGAGTGTGCAAGATTAAGGACCTAGAGGATGTTGCAGAATCGATAGAACCCCTTGGACTCTGGATCGAGTTGGGGAGTGTACCATTGGGGTTTGATTGTTTCACTATGATTTTAGTGCTTCTTATTAGAGGATATGATATGGATATGTTCTGACATGATTTGTTGATGATGCAGGTTGATGATAGCTTGTCGACCAGACTCACATATGGAGTAAAGGGGTCACGCATGACTACTAGAGATGTTGGGGGAGAGGTGTGGACAACAGCCCTGCCACAACCTACTAGTACTCTCGTCGTGGCTCAAACTGAAGGCTAACAATTACCTAGTTCGAGAGGACCCACGATGCCATGAGGGAAGACTACAATAGTCGCTCACGATGATTCTAAGGGGCATTCAATAAGGCGAGGGACTTATTCCTTAGAGGCCCTTAGTCTCCCACAAGTTCACCTGGCGGAGTATTGACTCCAGGGGTTATTGATGTCTACCAAGTCAATCAAGAGGCGAGTGGCACCCTTGGAGCACGTAAGTGCATCCTGAAGGGCACGTCACACGAGGGAATAGATGAGGCAAGTGGCACCCTTGGAGCACCTAGTGCGTCCTGAAGGGGATGTTGCATTAATGATGATAGAGGAATGAACCTAGATGGCCTTAGGATGAATAACGTGTTAAGTATTTTTAAAACAATTTCCCTAATTAAATGTTGCCCAGTACAAAATTTAAGGTCTAAGTCTAAATTACGTTAGTGGTAAAATTTTGTCTACCTTTAAAATAATAATAATAATAATAATTAAAATAAAAACAACTTAAATAATAATTATGATCTTCGTAAAATCTTGTAACACGAAGGGAGTAAGAAATTTAAATTATTCATAAAAAAAATAAAAATCTATTGGGATCAATTATTTTATCTTTTTGATAATTTAAAATATACTAATTAAATGATAAAAGGGAAAAAGGGAAAAAGGGTTAAAATTCCACACCTGCCTTTTTGAATTCTAATTAAAAAGGGGAAAGAGGGAAAATCTAAAATTTTAGGAAACTAGGAAAAGAGGTAAACATAAAAAGGGAAAAAGGGGAACTTAAGGGAAAAATCGGAAGGTCAAACTTAGTAAAGCATCTACCATTTAAGAGCTTTCTAATTTGAACTAAACTAACAATTTAATAAAAGAGAAAGTTATTAAAACCTGTAAGAGAATTTGGGGACACCTGGGAGTGATTCTAGGAGTAACTCTAGGTGGGTGAGGGAAATAAAGATAATTATTTAATTAAAGAAGTCAATTTATGGAGGAATGAAGGGGATGGGGGACACTTGTACGGAGATGAATTTTTAGGAATTTAATTATAAAAACTTAACTAAAAGAGATTTTTTGGAAAGTAAGGAACCACAAAACTCTATAAAATGAAGGGAGGTGATGGAGGTTGGGGATCTTCTATTTGCATAACATTACACTACATAAATATCTACTTGTCTGATTTAATTTGTGGGAGTTGGGACACCCAACTCGGGAGGAGTGGTAGCTTGGCCTTGCGAGGTGAGCTAGGAGCTAGTCAAAATTGTTGGATAGTGTGTGTGTGGCCCCATTTGCGGCTCAGGGTGCTAAGGGGGAAGAAGAGTACCCCTAGCATTGGTTGGGAGGTACCGGTGAAGTCTTGCCGGTCGGTAAGCGGGAGTTGCACAGAGCACGCGGACATCACTCAGAGCGGGCGATTAGGTAATGGTACGCTCTTTTCATTTTGTATAGTAGATGCTGTAGGTTTTATGCTTGGATCTACATGTTGATCAAGTAAGTAAATTGATTGTTTAGATTGATGACTGAAACTTTTCTTATCCTAGTTCGACGATTGTTGACTCCCTTGGCCTTCGTTTTCTCGCACGTCTTGACCACCTTGCTGCATTAATTGTGACCTTCGTGGTTGTTTAGCCTTTGTCCCTAGCTCACCAGTCCTCGCCTGAGCAGTCGTCCATGAGCCTGATCTACGATCGTCTCGTTAGCGTTAAAATACCTATGGATCTCAATGCTCTACTTTTCTGTGAGAGGATGATGAGCGAAGGATGCACCTGTTAGTCGTCCACCCAATGGTTTCTCGTGCTTGATTGATGGTCATTACGCCTTCCTATATTGAATGCTCCTACCGCTGTTATAGTTCCCATCCCCTAATTTGACTCTGCATTTAAATATTTTCCAGGCTAGTCTAACTCTGCACTTAATGCACTCCCTTGTGATTCTACTCTGTGTTTTTCTCACCGCTCAACGACAGATTCACCCGCCACGTAATAGGAAATTGTTTTAGAAATTTTAGAGCAATGGTGGGGACTATTGTGTGACTGCAATTTGTTTCACGTGCATAGGGAATCCATCCCTCTACCTTGCTTGATTTTTATGCCTGATTCGAATTTATTACCTGCGTTTGGTGGGGATTATTATGTGACTGCAATTTGTTTCGCTTGCATAGGGAATCCGTCCCTCTACCATGCTCGATTTTATGCCTGAATTTACTTGTTGTATTCGAATTTATTACCTGCGTTTTATCGATTTAGTTTCCTGATTGCATTCTGCTATGCCGAATTTATGGGCCTATGGGGTAAAGATGCGTAGATGTTTGTTTTAGACTTATGCCAGAACTGCCCCAGGCGTTTAGTTGTTTCTCAGCCCCTTGGCTTTAGTTGTCTCGTGATGCATAGTGGACAGTTATTGGCATTCTCCAGCACTAATTTCTAAGGGGTAGCGTATGGTAGTTGGTTGAGTTTTAGTTTTTCTTTATTTTTTTTATTTGGTTGTTTGTTGCGTTTTGTTTTTCTTTATTTTTATTGGGTTGTTGGCTGCATTTTGTTTTTCTTTTTTTTTATTGGAAGTTGGACGTGTGGTGTAGTGTTACACCCCATTATGGGCTTTCTCCTTGGCACTTGGTGTTGAGCCCTTGTGCTGTCATGTGAACTTATCCTCAATCTTGGTGGATGATTTAGATACAGTTTTCCTCATTTCTTTTACTGCTGCGTATGGTGGAACATTGTTAACTTAAGAAGTGGCCCGATGATGAAACCCATGACCTGGTCGCGTCTGTAATTTTTTTTCCCCTCCTTTTGAGTGATATCTACCACAGGTAATTAGGTGAATGTGTTGAGCCTTGCGATTGTAATGACTATCGTGATCTAGCTAAGTGCCACCTAGAATATTGCCTTAGTTCACCTGAGCTAACTTGTCACGGATGCCCATTCTTCAATACTTTGGAATTGCTTGTAAAATCAAGGATTTTATTGTTTCCATTTGAATTTCCACGTGGTTGACTCCTTCAAACTTTGCATTCAAAGATTGTTGCTACAGTTAGTTAAATAATAAATTTTAATTAGTAACTTCTGAGTTAAAAAAAAATAACAAAAAAAAACATCTAAAATGTTTAAATGTTGGGTTGATTAGCCCATTTAAAAGGCAATGATTTATAACTGATTATTCACTGACAACCATTTATTAATTCCTGACATCCATAAGTCCACTCTAGTGTATCACAACGATCAACATCACTATGCATTAATGGCCTGGTATAACTTTTAACTATAAACAACAATATCTTTAATGAGCATTGAATAGCTTGGCAAGACTTTTAGTTACATAGGCAGGGTAGCATTAAAATCGCATGAATGAGTGTAGAAAGGATCTTTATTTGACCGCAGACCAGCTTTAATTGGAATTCAATTTGCATTAAATGGAACTCATTTATTGTCAGCAGCCGCTTTTATTTATAGACCACCATTGCATTTAATCGCCAGCAGATTTTTATATGTGATGGACATGCATGATGTAAGTAATACTACAGAATGGTGTTACATTAATAATGGCATACCTATCAATTTAGTTAATATCATTATGTGCAATTAATTTGTTAAATCAGATGGTATTTCATTCGTAGTATAAACTTGTTTTCAGTGTGAAAATCAGTTTTGTATTTAACTTACACTTCAGACTTGTGTTTGCCTTTGGTTCAACTTCGACTGGTAACTAAATTATAATTTAGACTTGTATTAAACCTGTATTTAGTCTTCTAATTATTGAGATCTGTTTCTAAGTTGCATGCTAGACTACTTGTAATATTAATGTGGATTGTACTTATGGACTTAAGTATACTAGATAAAACAATTTTCATTTAAGGTTAAATATTTATGGTACATGGATGACCAGATGGAAATATAGACCCGCTCAATGTAAGTTGCATTTAATGATTGTACAATTGTGACTAGTTGTAGATTAGACTTGCTAAATTCGATGTGTAATTGATGTTAGATGGATTTTTAGATATCGCCTAATTGGTAACTCAGTCCCGCTAAATTAGAGTCGTAAGTCATGTTAGTTCGGGTGGTAACTCATTGACTAATGGAATTTAGACTGGTTAATTGATATTTAAATAATGCCATTTTAAGCCATAGATATTGACCGTTTAGCCTTGATTAATGATTTTGTGGTTGATGAAGTCGTTTTTAGCTTGCGCTTCCCATTGAGTGTGTTGTTGTTTATTATAAGTAATGTTGGTACTTGGTTATGAAAATTTTTAACATGATTGGTTGCTCACTGTAAGGGTTATACTTACTTGTGTAATTAATTCTAGGTGCGTTGGGCTGTTAGGGTGATTGTCCTTAGCTTAGTAGGCTTGGTCTGCTTGTGTCGGGCGGGATGTAGACACCTCCTAGTTCCTCAGAACAGTCATCAGCCTTGAGACCTTAAATGGTCAATATCGATGGGAACCTGGTCTTGAGCGTTGCTTATGTGTCCTGGAGGTCCTAACCATTGCAGGGTAGGACATGAGGGTATTCATTCTTGTTCTTCATCGGTTGAATGTCGTACATTGCTTCCAGGTGCTGGATGTGATTTTATGTTAAGTCGTTATGTTGTTGTTGCATGAGTTGCATGCGTTGTGTTTGTCGTCGTGATGCAATGTTGAGTATAATGTCTTTATTACCTTCCTACACACCCACACACACAAAAAAAAAAAAACTTGTACTTGTTATGTGAGGTTTGTTGTCATAACGAGGCATGGGCCGTCACACCAAGACCAATATGGTAGAGAGAAGTGTCTTTCATTCTAGACTCATTAAGATGATGGTGTTAGAGGAGTTGAAAAATATTGATAGTGATTGGGATACTTTCTTGACTTCATTAGGATTTCAATCAGATATTGTTAACACTCCACATACTAAAATGAGAATCCCTACCTCAGTTGAGATGGTTGTGCACACTGAATCAAGTAAAAAGAGAAAGATAATTAAGGAGGAAAATCCATCAGAGAAAATTGTTCAGATAAATGAAGGCCCTACACCTCCTGTTGCTGAAGAAATTTCTCCTACACCAGAGCCTTCACCTGCGGAACCATATTCTAGTAAAGAAAGAAAGTTAAAGGGAAATAAATTGGTTTTTAACCCACTTTTTTTTTAACCAACTAATCCTAGAAGACCATATACAAAATCAACAACAAGATAACATGCCCATGTGGAAGAATATGCATATGAATCACTAGTTCAGCAAACAACCAAAGCCAAATATCATAAATATCCTATAGAAACCATTGAAATAAAGTCTCTTTCTGAGGAAAGAAATCCCACCTTCAAAAGGATCAGGAAACAACTGAAAGTGGTAAGAGTTGAGAATGAAAAATTAAAAAAGGAAAATATACAAGCTAGAATCAAGTTGAAGAAAAACATAGGCAGGTCTAAATAAACCATTTCAAAGGAAAAACATATGGTGAGGATATCACTACCCTTACATAGACAAGTCAAAAATATGTACAAGCATAAGAGGTCTTTTCAAGTTGAGATAAAAAAGTTGAAAAAAGAATTGCAACAAGTAGAGGAATAGATAGCTAAGAGGAATATGGAACTGTTGTCTCAAGAAGACATTAACTAAGATCATGGAGAATCATTTCTGCAACAATATATTATTTTTTTTATGGTTCCTTACATTTGTAGTGAGAAGAAAGAAAAATATCATGTACAAGAAAGTTCAGAGTGAATCTTGCAAATGTGATGCAAACCTCTTGAAAGTGGAACAGTTCGCAGGAAACTTGATGGGAACTCTAACAGTATGTTAAATTTGAGTTATGGGAGAGGTTCCAGTTGTCAAAGAAAGTTTAAATAGTTCCCTAGGAAGCAGTTAGACATCAAGAGACACTTGTACATGATACCCAACTCCACTAGATCTCCAAACATGAGTTGGCTGCAATTGCATTTATCTTGATCAACAATCTCCTGAAATCTAGCAGTTAATTAAGTTTTTTTTGTTTTTCTACTACCACACCTATCCAAGGAACATGATCCTATGCATAAGCTAGGTGGTGATTCATAGAGGGACTTTGGATGTAAATTTCTATTTAATGGGTGATGTCACTCCTAGATTCGGTTCAAGTGGTTTTTTGAGAGACTCGTATCTTTTTCTTTAGACTATAAGTTTCCATAATATGTATGTACAAACTTAATACTCTTGGATAATTGAAGATCAAATCATTTTTATACTATCACATGCTATATTCTTGCCTTGCTTTGATGTTTTCTATTGATGAAGGATTTGTATTTTGTACTTGTTCATGAATGTAGTGAATGATTTATTGTTTATTTATTGGTGCAAGTGTTGTCAAAGCACATTTTCTTATTGATTACGAGATTCGTTCTTAATAAGAATTCTACTGTATATGTCTCAGAAGTACCTGATGTAACCTGGTGCATATACTTCATATATTTTTTTTCGATCTTCCATCTTTCCATTTATGTTCTAAATATTCATTTTCGATTTTTCAAGCCTTGCCTGCTGGAGTATGTTTTGTGGAAATTTTTTGTTGATATTTCAAACTGAGTATCTCATCCATTCGCTGCACTTGAACTAAAAACATTATCTTTACAAAAATCCAAATTTTGTATGGGTATTAGGATTACACATATAGTAGTCTAGGTGTGACTTCTAGTGATAACACTTTGTATGGTAGAAAATGCAATACTCCAGTGAGTTCAGACAACTCAACAGACATAGTAATACTTGGGTCAAAATTGCTCGAGGATATGGAAGACCAGATGGTTAAAATTAGGCAGATTTTGAAAGAAGAATAAGATAGACAACAAAGTTATGCGGATAATAACAATACATCTAGAGATTTTAAAGTGGGAGAACTTGTGCTTTTGAAAGTGAAGTTGAAGAAGATCTCATTAAAGTTGAGCATATGTACAAAGATAGCAACCAGATTATGTGGTCCATTTCAGACATTTGATAGAATCGGACCAGTTTTATACATGATTGCATTGCCTACTTCCATGGATGTGAATAATGTATTTCCTATTTATTTTCTAAAAAGGTATGTGCATGATCAGAACCATGTTATTGGTTGGAATTTGATTAAGGTGGAGTAAGAATAAGACTTTCGAGTCTAGTCAGTGCACATATTGGAAATAAAGGTCAAAGTGCTTCATAATTGATCAATAGAGTTGATAAAAGTTCAGTGGAATTGCTACAGTTCTGAAGATGCTACTTGGGAGAATGAAGATGCCATGCGGTTAGAGTACCCATGATGTTTTGAAGATTTTTTAAATTTTGATTTCTATTTTTTGTGCACTGAGGACAGTGCCAAAATAAGGGGGAGAGGAATGAAATACCCCAGTTTTGAGTCCCCCAATTAATAATGGATTTTTTTTATTTGATGAAAGGACAAAGTTTTTGAACAACTAAACGGCCCTGAATTCCTAGGAATTGTAATACTTTTATTATTAATAATAATAAAATACATCGTTGGTTATGAGATAAACTAGGACAAGAGTTATAGGGGGATATGATTGCATGAGAGAGGGAGAAAATATGAAGGGACAATCCTTTACATTTTAAAATTATTTTTATTTGACCCACCTTGGAATTTTGGATAGAAAGAGGGTGTTACATGAGATTCTTGGGGGAAGGCCACATTATTCTTTTGATATTTAAACCCTTCTCTTAATTGTCTTAGGGTTTGTCCATTAATTATTACTCAAAAATGGTTTTCTACTTGTTCCTCTCTAATTCACTCTTCTTCTCATTCTTGGTTTTGCATTGGGAAAAGAAAATGAATGGCTAAAGGAAAGAATCCATGGTTGGTTGGCTATAATTGATTTATAATTATTCCATAAATGGAGGGATGCTTGTCCACAACTAAGAATCCTTATAGTTTCCATCATTTGTATTTCCTGACCGGAAGCACTAGAGCCCTGGAAAAAGGTGGACAACCTCAGGGACCATGTGCAAATGAAGGTGGTTCATTTTCTTTGGGTGGTGCAATATTAGGGGAAAGAGAGCTAGTAAACTAGGTTTTGTTGTGTGGTCGAGAAACTCGTGAGAGATTGAATATTGATTGGTTTGGGAAACTGATTATCGGTTCGAGAACCATCCTTGTGGATTCATATACTTGGCTCAAGGGTGAACTGTTGTTGAGACTTGCAACAAAAATGTGTAAGGTTGGGTGGAACATCCTTGGTACCTTGGTATGTAACCAGTTGGTGATTGGTTTGATTACATATAATTTCTTTATGTCATGTGTTTCTATGCTTGTATAGTTATTTATGCTATGTATTAATTATTATCTCTAGGATATGTATTTATAATCTGTCTTGTTGTTGGTTATTGTTGTGCATGGCATATGGTTCATTTCGTTTATGGTGTATCATGAATATTGATTATTTCATTTGTTTCTTCCATGATTGTTATTTAGTTAAATGGTATCATAATTTTGAATTAGCCCAAGAGGGAGAATTTAGAGCTACCTAGGTAGTGGGTAAGTTTCAAATCAAAACATAGATAAAATCATTGTTTTGGGGGCGGTTTGTTGATCTGGGTATGTGTTAGCGATATTTCTTGCTGGGGGGATAAAATACAAAAGAATGGATTAAAACCCACTTGTCCAAAGTTTCGGGCAATAATGCGTCCATGGTAAGCAGCATGCAAGTCCGGGCGGTCCATATCTGCGTGCACAAATCGACGGCGCACAACAATTTTCAGACCCCCCTTGCCTTTCAATCTTTAAGCGAGGGGGGGGGGGGTCCGAGATCGGGGGGGAAACTCCCCGATGACCCAGATGAGCGCGCCTGGATCAATGGAAATGAAGACCTTTTCGGACCCCCCCCACCTTTCTACCTTTAAGTGGAGGGGGGGGGTCCGAGATCCCATGTGAAGCTTCCCGACAGCCAGGATCGTAGCGCCCAGATCAACGGCGCTTGTGTAGTCCCTCTCCTCTCAGCTGCCCTGTGTTTAACTAGTGTGGTCCCTCCTCCTGTCATTTTATTCTCTCTTCCACCTTTCCCCTGCTGCCATGTGTCATCCACTCACCTCTCCTCGGTGGTCCTTGTGGCTCTCTTTTCTCCCACCATCCACTCATTTCCTGCCACATGTCCCGCTCTCTTTCTACATCCGTTTCTCACCCAAAGGCGAGTTCATCCTCCCGTCTTCCCCCTATCTACCTGACTGTCTTCCGCCACGAATCATCCCGTGTTACCCCTCTTTGTCATCACTCTCACTTCTCGCCGTCACTCCTACCATACACCATGTCCTCCCCTCCGCGCTGGCCCTCATGTTCATCTCTCAAGCTATTCGGTTGTTCCAGGTGGCGGCGTGAGAAGTATTCCCTATCCTGAGATGCGGAGTTGGCTGGGCCGTTATCAATCTCGAGAAGCAGTTATTAAAGTGGTTGGTGGTGGTTAGACATCGTCTCCGTCATAATGGGGACATCCCGCAATGAATTAAAATCACGTCGATTCGCCGAATAAAATGTCAGAAGACTGATCGCGTCTGCCATAAGTTGCACGACCATTCAAAGATCGCAACTCCATGTTGTCAGAATCCATGCAGATGCAAAGCCTTCAATGCAGTTTCTTGGTTCCACCGTTGATTGTTATTTTGAGTATATGTAGGCATTTTTGCCATTTTTGTATCTATCGATGGTAGAGCTAAGCTCCCGACTGTAAGGTTTTAGCCATACTCTAGTTTCCTGGTTATGCCTCTGTGTTTGAGACTTCTTGGTTTATGACAAACAATTTCCTTTCTTATCCATCTTTGTTTCATCTTTGCTGGGGAGTTCACAGTTGAAGGATTCACGTGGACTTAACAATCTTGTTGCGATAAAGGATTTGTTGTGGCATCGTTGTATTCTCTGGTATATGTATTTGAATGTAAAAGGATTTTGCGTTTGAATGCACTTCTTCTCTAAGTCTGTGATGAACCTGATGCTTATTGCGGACCACTGCATTTTCTTGCATAAGTCTTCCACCTACTCACCCTTTATCACGACTCACTGTTTGGAGTTTATCAGGACCTCATTCGTTGATGCGTGCCTGGTCTAGTTTCTGAGTTGAGATTGTGTTGTTTCGAGTCTTTTCTCCATTTGATCAACCTTAAAACAAATCGTGACATTAAATCTGATGGGATTCAGGCTCTGCTCCTGCTAGCAATCCATGAGTGACTTCCGAACGCCAACATTTATGGCGCCGTTGCCGGGAACGAAGTTGAAGATTTTCCCTGGGCAGAACGACAACGACTAGCTGATTTCTGAAGGTGCATCATATTTCAGAACTTGAAGATTGCTACTATGCACCTGGCGACTCCATTATAACGACTCCACTGGGGAGAACCTGTTCTATCAGCCGTGGCTTCGAGAGGCAGACATACTAGGTCAAATCCACATTTTCCTTTAGCCACTCCGGAAGCAGACTTGGAAGCGGTGCGCAGAAAGGGAAAGAGAGTTGCAAAAGAATTTTCTGCCGATCAAAAAGGTAACACGCCTTCCCCTTCTGTGAGAACTCCATTTTTAGATTCTCAGTTTCCTAGTCGTCCTTCCTCGAAAATTTCCCGTTTTCTGAACTTTGGGAGTGTTCCTGCTGAGTTTTCCCCTCCTGGTCTAGTATCAGAGGGAGATATCCTTGTCACTCCCCTCTCAAGAGGTTTCGCTACTCCTCCTTTGACTACTACTGCTCCACAGAGAGGACCACCTGCGCACTCAAGTCCCTTAGACTTCTCTCTGTTTTCCCCATCGTCTCTTGTGAGGACCTCTCTTCCTTCCTCACTTGTTCACACTCCATCTCCTCCGAGTTCCCCTCCACTCAACATCCCTATGGTTGGTGTTAATACCCCTCCGAACATAATGGATTCCATAATCTCTACTGGATATGCTCCTTTAATTCTTCCCCAGCCTTTGAACCCTCTCCCTGCTGGAGACTATCTGAAATACATGCCCAAGTTCAGTGGTGAGGGAGATGTCACTGCTGAAGAGCACCTGGC
>JZKD02S1929841.1:154052-174893 GCA_000966675.3 Picea glauca
GAGAAGGGAAAACACAATAAATTTGATGCCCTCTGGTTCGGGCCTTTCAAGATCCTCAAAGTATTTTCCAATAACACTTACAGGTTGCAGGATCTGGAAGGCAATGAAGTTTTCAGTGGCCCAGTCAATGGGCATTTCTTAAAGAAATGTTTTATTTGAGCCGCAGCCGGCTCGTTTTGCTTAGTTTTGTAAATATTGCTTCGTGTTTTTGTTTTTTGTTTTTCATACTAATAAATGACTCCATAGCCCAACAGCAAAGGCACTAAGTCTGCAAAAGAGTTCTTAGAGCATCATAGGGACGACTCTATCCCCCATGGAGCCAAATGTTAGCGATATTTCTTGCTGAGGGGATAAAATACAAAAGAATGGATTAAAACCCACTTGTCCAAAGTTTTGGGCAATAATGCACCCATGGTAAGCAGCATGCAAGTCCGGGCGGTCCATATCTGCGCGCACAAATCGACGGCGCACAACAATTTTCGGACCCCCCTTGCCTTTCGATCTTTAAGCGAGGGGCGGGGGTCCGAGATCGGGGGTGCAACTCTCTGACGGCCCAGATGAGCGCGCCCGGATCAATGGCGATGAAGAACTTTTTGGACCCCCCCCCGCCTTTTTACCTTTAAGCGGAAGGGGGGGGTCCGAGATCCCATGTGCAGCTTCCCGACAGCCAGGATCGTAGCGCCCAGATCAACGACGCTCGTGTAGTCCCGCTCCTCTCAGCTGTCCTGTGTTTAACCAGTGTGGGCCCTCCTCCTGTCGTTTTATTCTCTCTTCCACCTTTCCCCTGCTGATGTGTGTCATCCACTCACCTCTCCTCGGTGGTCCTCGTGGCTCTCTTTTCTCCCACCATCCACTCATTTCCTGCCATGTGTCCCGCTCTCTTTCTACATCCGTTTCTCACCCGAAGGCAAGTTCGTCCTCCCATCTTCCCCCTGTCTACCTGACTGTCTTCCACCACAAATCATCCCTTGTTACCCCTCTTTTTCATCACTCTCACTTCTCGCCGTCACTCCTACCATACACCATGTCCTCCCCTCCACGCTGGCCCTCATGTCCGTCTCTCAAGCTATTCGGTTGTTCTAGGTGGCGGCGCGAGAAGTATTCCCTATCCCGAGATGCAGAGTTGGTTGGGTCGTTATCAATCCCGAGAAGCAGTTATTAAAGCGGTTGGTGGTGGTTAGACATCGTCTCCGTCATAATGGGGACGTCCCGCAATGAATTAAAAGCACGTCGATTCGCCGAATAAACTGTCAGAAGACTGATCGCGTCTGCCATAAGTTGCAYGACCATTCAAAGATCGCAGCTCCGTGTTGTCAGAAGCCATGCAGACGCAAAGCCTTCAATGCAGTTTCTTGGTTCCGCCGCTGATTGTTATTTTGAGTATATGTAGGCATTTTTTCCATTTTTGTATCTATCGATGGTAGAGCTAAGCTCCCGACTGTAAGGTTTCAGCCATACTCTGGTTTCCTGGTTATGCCTCTGTGTTTGAGACTTCTTGGTTTATGACAAACAGTTTCCTTTCTTATCCATCTTTGTTTCATCTTTGCTGTGGGGTTCACAGTTGAAGGATTCACGTGGACTTAACAATCTTGTTGCGATAAAGGATTTGTTGTGGCATCGTTGTATTCTCTAGTATATGTATTTGAATGTAAAAGGATTTTGCGTTTGAATGCACTTCTTATCTAAGTCTGTGATGAACCTGATGTTTATTGTGGACCACTGCGTTTTCTTGCATAAGTCTTCCACCTACTCACCCTTTATCACGACTCACTATTTGGAGTTTATCAGGACCTCATTCGTTCATGCGTGCCTGGTCTAGTTTCTGAGTTGAGATTGTGCTGTTTTGAGTCTTTTCTCCATTTGATCAACCTTAAAACAAATCGTGACATTAAATCTGATGGGCTTTGGGCTCTGCTCCTGCTAGCAATCCAGGAGTGACTTCTGAACACCAACAGTATGTTACAAAGGCTCTCATCCCATGTGCATGGATGTTTGGAATTGTACATTCTTGGGATATGAACAATCATCTTGTTGACTTCCTTAGTTTGTCCATCAGGTTTTGGGTGGAATACAGATTGTGGGTGTTCCCGCCAATATTTGACATGGAGAAGGATTTAAAGAGTGTGAATGTGATTTCCTTTGTCATGCAAGGGATTCCTCGAGCAATAGTTTGAGAGGATCTCATGCTCTATTGCATGTCTTTTCTTCTACCAAGGGATGTTTCTTGGGAGGACATGATTGTTCTTCCCCGTGATGAACTAGTTCAAGACCCAACTCTTGATAGTTTGACCTCGTCAGAGACATGCATACATAAATGAAAAAGAGAAGATTACTTTGATACCACTAATCCAGATTATATTTAGAATGACATGAAGGGGGAGATATAGCAAGAAAACACATAGAAATATTGCAAGATAGACAGTAATATAGTTAAAACCATATTTTATTAATGATTGTTTGGAATACAAAGGACTATAAAATGCAAAGCACACAAGCTATCTAGAATGGTGGTATCTTATCCCTAAAGAGAGAGATGTGTCGACTAAGATCATTTGCAAGAACCTTAATACAAAGAGGCTGGAAATTCACTTTAACATAAAACATGAATGGGAATTCCCTAAATATCCAAAACCGTAACCCCAGAAGATGAAACACTGAAAGTTTTTTGGGCCCCAATGTGGTTAGTTGAAACATCAACTTATCGAGGGTGTAACATTTTCATACGATCTCTATTTGGGGCACTTTGTAGCTCGTAGAAAAGGTCTAGTCGAGAAGTATAAATTCCTAGCATCTACCTCTAGCTACATGGTAGGTGTCATCGTGCCAAAAATACATCATTTAGGGCCTCAAAATGACCCTAGAAGTTTGGGACCTGAAAAACTATAGAAAAAATTCCAAGACATGGGGCCATCGAAATTAGTGGACTAGGTGGGTGGCCACCAGTATCCTCCTGGATCAACATGGGAACTAGCAATGATTTTGTAATAATTTCCTCACATGCATTCTCAAAGACAATGTTTCTTTGAAGGGGGACGACATGTTCAGGTCCTACCCTAACCTTCCTACTTTAATCTACCTAGGATTTAATTAATTAATGTGTGTAATCTTCTTTGAATAATGCCCATTAGATAGTAGAGATTAGTTATTTAATAATCCAATCGATTCTATCTTTTCTAGAAGAATTCTTTGTTAAGTAATCCTTAACTAATCTTCTTTGTTAAGTAATCCTTAACTACATTGGAAACCATCAACTACACTTGCATATGTTCTACTACTTTTGCACAAAGCTTGGCATGCAGCTCCTTAGTCGAGTATCCTTACATTTGAACCAACTTCAAATTCGCTCCTTAGTTGAGTATCCTTACCTTTGAACTGACTACAAATTCTCCTGCAACTATTTCTTCAATGAGTGGCTATGGTTTCTTCAACGAGTGGCTATGGTGGAAATATTATGAAGTGAATGAGTGGCTATGGTGGCAATGTTATGAAGCGACCCCATCTAAACCTCCTCCACCATCAGCCTTGCAACCTTCCGAGTTCCTCCATATAATCTAGAGGCCATCTTCTTCCTTCCCTCAACTTCTTCCTTCCCTCAACTGCATATGAAACCCCCGCTGAGTGCATAATCATTTGAAGCAATTATTAAGATATTTTCATAAGCTATTCACACTTTGAAATGTTCACTGTTTTACAAAGTTATGTTCGTTTTTCCATGACTTGAAAGGCTAAGGACGAGGATATTTTGTGGGAATTGTTCAATTTTAATGATTAGCACCTACTCCAATCTTGATTATGTCGCTTTTCCAATGACATCTTAAAAAAACATAACTTCCTTGTCCATCTTCTTATTTGGTGCATTCTCAAATTCATTTGAGCATTATCGATCGCAAATTTACAAAACATATTAGTATCATTACTTCATAGAATAAGGAGAATTTATACGGCTTACTTTCTACCTACTTTTGAATTTGGATACACTAAGTTTAACATGAATTTAAATTATTTACTTCCTCCATATGATCCACCAAACACTATCACTGGAAAAGTTTCCGCCCATAAATTCTTCTTTAAATCTGTAATCAGAGTCGCAACACTTGCTCAGAAGTGAGAGAGCCAAATGTGTTTGTATTGACTACGGGAGTCAATGGGTTACCTATTAAATCTGGTTGCGACTCCCTGTAATACCGATTCTATGTGTTACCTATTGAATCTGGTTGCGAGTCTCCATAATGAAACTCCCCATAAAGAGGAACGATTGTTGAAAGAAAATGGAATAAAGACTTCACAACAAAAAATAAAAGCAATGAGACTAAAAGTTTTGAGAAAATAGTTGATTACCTCTTTTCCTAGGTGATATCCAAAAAATAAAGCAGCCTGTTCTAGGTCCATATTTAGGGCAGCCTGTATACATCGTAGACAATTACCATTGACATATCATTTTTGAAATCCTTCCAGAAATAGTTCTCTTCCAGAACTATTTTTCTTATGATAAATTTAACAATCAAAATGGTATTGCAAAAATAAGCACAATGATCTAGAATTAACCTCGGGCCAGCCTCAGAGAATATGATATCCATTTGCCACATATAACCAGGACATCAACATTTTACACCATTTGTCAATTTAGGAAACACATATTTTTATGGGTTTGTGGGTTCACTACCTGTCTAAAGTAAAGTAATGTACATTCAATATTTGAAAGGATGAGTTGCATGCATCCACCAGAGTCCACCAACGTCATTACCTCCACAGTAATGTTTCTTGTCTCGGATCGACATCATGCATAGACTACTCTGCCCAATGCAGTTTCAAATATTGTGCACCAAACCAGATTTCTTAAAACAAACCGTGCATTGGACAGACTGCACAATTTGGTGCTCGCTGTGAATAAACACACTTAATGAAATGATTTACGGACGCAGAATAATAGAGTGTTATGCTTAGCACATCAACTCAGAAATATGATAGAAATTTGTTAACATACAAAATACTTGATATTGATGATGATGATGATGATTAATGTCCACTAAGACTGAATTGTTCTATCGGACCTTAAGAGGGTAAGTGATTACTTTCATCTTCAACCTTCTTAGTGTCACAAATGTGACACATGCTTTCATCCCATGGCGTTTTAGGAATTAACCAACACCTAGTTTCACTATGGAGCTCATCAGAATTTGTTCTTATCTTAGGAATATTTATTTTTTTCTTTACACTTTGCAAAATAGATAGATAATTTTGATCTTCTATATTAGGATTGATTACATCTTTATAATACCTTAATTTTCTTTTTTCCTCTAACTCTTTATCACACCACATTTTCTCCTTAAATTTGGATTTGACGTTTTTTTTAATAGTATCTTTATTTTGCAAAATGTTGTCTTCCATGATTCCTGGATAGTTTATCCAATACCACGCATCTTTATCCCATCCTCGCTTGATTCGAAGGTGGTTATCAATCGATTTTGAAGCAATTTTAGGAAGCTTCTTGTCTTCCATGTTGTTTAACTCGTTCTTATACATTATGTATCTAGTCATAGCCATGCTCTCAATGGGGGAGAGGCTTGTTTCTAAGAGGAGGATTGGATAGGGTGTATTTCCTTTAATTTTGAGGTTATAGATTATAAAATTCTTTTGTATTTCCTCTATCTTTATCCACGATTCATGAGAGACACTACAACCCCAAACTTAACATACATAAAGAATAACAAGTGTAACAAAAGTATCAATGAGGTGTTTCTTCTTATCCCAACTCCAAAGATCAACTGATTTACAATTGTTTTCAAGACCATAATAAGTTTTACATCCCCCAATAATCCTTTTCTCAATGCTATAATTCCAATTGAGCTTGTGGTGAATATCAATTACAAGATATTTGTATGAATTCTCTTCCTCCAAGTTGTTGTTGTCATATACAAAGGTATCATAAGGGATGTTATTGGATTTAATAATCATTAACTTAGTCTTATCAATATTAACAGTCATACCCATATTGGAGCAAAAATCCTTGAGGATTCTTAGTTAGTTTTCAAGATCATGGGCACTCCTTTCCATAAGAATGAAATCATTGGCATAAACAACAAGATTGATGACAATACCAGTGAGAGTAGGGCCGACACAACCTTCTTTTTCCAACCAATCTTCTAACTTGTCAATGCATATGCCAAAAAGGGTAAGGGACAAGGGAAAACCTTGTTTGACTCTGATATTGTAGTTAATCTCTTTTGGATAGCCTTCATTGTTTTTAAACATAGCAATAACATTCTCATACATCGTTATTGCGACAACTCTCAACTCGAGAGGCACTTTTTCTCTTCCAACCTATTCCAAAGGTTTTTCCTAGGAACCATGTCAAAAGATTTTCTAAAGTCAACAAATCAACAATAAAGATTCGTTTTAATATTGCAGAACTCCTCGAGAATGATCCTAATAACTCTAGCACAGTGTGTGAATGAAAAATAAAATGACTAAAATGATCTTTTTCTCAAATGACTACTTTTGTCTTTATAGACAGAGAGCTTGTGCTCAAACTTCTTCAACTCCTCAGTTGTTGTTGTTTCTCGTTCTTCTATGCTTCTCTGCTTCTTCTCTACATCATCTACATCATCCATTTTTGTTTGCTAACTAAACACTCAGACTTATATGGAATCCCACCGAGAATTTCTGTAGAAGTAAGATTGAATCAACATTAAGCACTACCATTAATATGATTGACTCTTCAAATACTTAATTGAACTCGAGAAAGATAACGATCGACTCCATTTATAGCTTATCTTATTTCCGACTGACTTAGACTAAGTTTGAGTAAACATGCGAATTTGCACTTGTAGACTGTCATACAAATTGATTGACTGACAATTGGGATGACTAACAAAACTAATGAAAAAATGACTAACAGAAAAATTGATGGAGACGTGAATATCTCATCAACTTGTAATTACTATTTCCGACACTCCTCCTTAATTATAAGTAGGTGGGATTCCAAAAAATTTCATCAAATTTTTGAATTTACATTTTACTGTCACTCATATGTGACTATGTAGGCTCCCAGACTACTGCGTAGATGATGAAATGCATCTCTTTCTAAAGCCTTTGTAAGCATATATGCCACTTATTCTTTTGACCTGCAAAATTCTAAACATATCTCTTTGTTATTCACCAATTCTCTGATAAAATGTACCTTGTATCAATGTGCTTAGTTTTCTTGTGAAACACATGGTTCTTTGATAACATCATGGATGAATTGTTGTCAGAGAATACTTTTGTTGGTTCTTGTTGTTCCTACAACAAATATTTTAACATTCTTCTCATCCAAACTGCTTGACAAGCTACGCATGTAGCTGCGATGTACTCTGCTTCTGATGAAGAAAGAGTCACTATGGGATGTTTCATTGATGCACATGATACCATACCTGTCCCAAAATTAAATGTGTACCCATAGGTACTTTTCATGTCATCTATGATGCCTCCACAATCACTATGAGTGTATCCAATGAGTCTGAAATCTTCAAAAGTGGATTACTTAATGTCAAAATATATTGTTCCATTCACATGTCTTAGAATTATCTTTCCTGCCTTCCAATGTGATTCTTTTGGATTTTCCATGAACCTTGAGATTAGGCTCACTCCATACATAATATCAGGTCTTTCTGTTGTGATATAGATAAGACTATCTGCTAGTCTTTTAAACAGTGTGGGATCCACCTTGGACCCTTTATCTTCCTTGCTTAACTTCAATCCTGTTATGACAGGTGTTGGGGATGCTTTTGAATTTATCATATTGAATATTTTCAATATTTCATGCACATACTTATACTGTGAGATAAATATACCAGTTTTGGAATGGTGAACTTCTATTCCCCAAAAATATCTCATAATCCCCAAATCAATCATTTTAAATTTGTCCTTCATGTCTGACTTGAATTCTTCTATGCTAAAATATCCTGTAAATATCAAATCATCTACATATAAGAAAACAATTAACATATTACCTTAGGGATTTTCTTTTATGTACAATGTTGGCACACTTTCACTTCTCTGAAATCCATTATGTGTCAGATAAGAATCAGTGCGAATGTACCAAGCTTTGGGATCTTTCTTTAATCTATACAGTGTTTTCTTTAATTTGTACACTTTATTTTCTTTTCATGGAACCTCTGGACCTTGTGGTTGTTCCACATACAGATATTCTTCTAAGTGTCCATTCAGAAATGTTGTCTTTACATCCATTTGATAAACTTACCACTTATACTGCACGACAATTTCTAACATTGTTCTGATTGTGTCAATGTGTGCAACTGGTGCAAATGTTTCATTGAAATTGATTCCAGGTTCCTTTGTAAAACCTTTTGCAACTAATGTTGCATTGTTCTTCTGCACATTTCCTTTATAGATGTCATGTAGACTTCTTGTCTTCCTTGGTAACAAACTTGCTAATGTTGGATATGGGGATGTAGAATTACTCAAACTGTTTTTTGATGTTTGTTGTGCTCTAGGTGTAGACTGTGCACCTGTTGTTCTTACTGGAGTATTATGCACAGTGATTTGTGTCGCAGTGTCAGGTGTAGAAGGGACTGCGCACTGACTTGTACATGGTGTTTGAACCATTTCATATTTTGTGTCATCATGCTCCATTGAATCAATATTTTTTACTTCCTTTTCTATGCTTCCATCCCATACTTCATTCTCCACAAATTGAACATCACGATTGATTATGATTTTTCTTGCGACAGGGTCATACATCTTGTATGCTTTTGTGTCTTAAGAATACCCAACAAATATACATTTATGTCCTTTGTTGTTTAGCTTTCTTATCATCTCATATGGAACATTTTCATATGCAACACAATGATCCATATGGATATCGGTGGCCACCCATCTTTTCCAACTGGCTCAAAATAATTTTCTGACAATTTTGGCAATGTACTATTTTTAGAAGTTCTAACTTCCAGGGCCATTTTGAGGGCCTAAATGAAGGTTTTTTAGGCCCCCCAAAATAAATCTCCTCGATGATACCTTTCCAATTGGCTATCACATGCCTAAAACAGAGATCGTATGCAAAAGTTACGACCCCAAGAAGTTGATGTACTAACTTACCCAAACGGGGCCCACATGACTTTTGGTGCTTCATCTCCTAGGGTTAGGTTTTTGGATGTCTAGGGTTTTTGGGATTCTTCTTTATGGTAAAAATTCCTTCAGAGCCTCATTGTAATTTCTTTCATGCAAGTGTGCGCAACCGTTACATCTCTTCTCAGAGATAAGCCGCCACCATTCCAACAAGCTTGTTTTCGCTGCATTTTACAGTTTCATCTTATTTCGTTATTGAATAGAAAACCAGTTTTACTGTATCTTTGTTATTTTGTGTCAAACACCTATTAATAATATGTATTCATTTCATTTTTCTCATAAAATCTGGATCAATGGTACCAAATGAACCACATGGTGGTAGGAAAGAGACCAAGCAGTGCCCGATTTCAAAAATATCTTCCATACCTTGCGCACAAAAATGGGTATCAAAGATTTAGAGCGACATATGGTTCTCAAGTATCACGGTGCTCTGCATAGATACATCCAGAATGAAATGGAATTTCTAGACATCTCATCCTTCGGTGCGGCCTACCAATATATCGTCAAAATCGAGCAGAAGCTCAAACAAAAGACGCGACAATTTGGGCCTGGGAACCCCTCACAACAAAAGCCGAGAAAGGGTGGCCCCAACCCACAGAATAAAGGACAGAGAAAAGATGGATAGTATCAGGACAACTAGTCCAAGATGCAAGCAAAGAAGGACACCAGAAAGACAAATAAATATACCAAGAAGTGGTGTGACTTCCATAAGATCCCTTGGCATAACACTGTCGACTGCTGCTAAAAGCAGTCCTTGGTGGTTGAAGTGAAAGCTTCTGAATCAAATGTGGATTCTAACTCTGAGCTAGAACCAAAAAGGGGAATATGGATCATTGACGCGAAACCCAGTGCCACCATTGCTACCACCAAGCTCTAGCCTGGTGAACCATACAAGCCAGAAGAAGGAGAGTGCCTCTTCCATTCACAGATGTGGGTAAAAGGCACACCACTGCACTTCATCATTGATAGCGGTAGCTAGAAGAACCTCCATCTCAGAAGAGGTTGTCAAGCGGATCGCCCTGCCAACAATGCTGCACCCACAACCCTACACCATTGGATGGCTCCGCCAAGGAATCAATCTTCGCATTAGCCAACAGTGTCGACTATCATATGGCATCAAGCCCTTCAAAGACAAGGTATTATGTGATGTTGCTCCTCTCAAAGTTTGTGATGTTATTTTGGGACAACCTTATTTATGGAAACATCATGATGTATATGAGTCTAGGCCTCATAGTATTATTATTACTTTGAATAGGAAATTGTACATGATACCCGAGGCAGTCCCACCTAGTGTTATATCCTTGATCTCTACTAAACAATGCAGGAAGGTCATCTCTCAGATGGGGAAGTTTGTCTTCTTCGTGATTCTCTCTCATAATAAGAGAAAGATCACAACCGCATCCAGGGTCTCTATTGTAGGAAAATCTTCCTGCGGACAGGTAGATCACCTCTAAGGCTTGACCTTAACCCTAGATAGAAAAATGCTTAACGTGGACATTGACTTTCTTTCAAATTTATCTAAACTAATGCATGAGAAGGAAGGATAATAGAAGTACTTTTTAATCTATGTTTGTCCTTGCATGCTCCGTGTTGTGGTCTAGTCTTTTGCTCCTCGCTGAGTTCTGTGGACAAAACAAGATACGACCACTTCCTACTCTACTGACATTAGCTTGAAAACAGATCTATCAATAAATGACAAGTTCATGTAACATTAGACACAAACTAGAAAGAAACAGGCCAAGCGTGTCATATTAATGAGAATAATGACAGCAGTACTTACAATCGTAGATGCAAATTCTACAGCTTCGTCAAGTCCTCTTCATCTAACCCCTGCCTGAAAGATCCACAACCTGGATAACAACAGCTTCACTGATCACTCTCTTCTGGCTGACTGTAAGTTTCCTCCAAGATCATAAGTTTCTTATGTTCAGGTCTTCCCCCAATCAGCTATGTTCCAACACCACTTATGAGATCATATGTTTGGTGTAATTCTCCATTTCCAATCCCCACTTATGAGATCATAAGTTTGACATTCTCTATTTTGCAATCTTCACTTATGAGATCATAAGTTTGACATTCTCTATTTTACAGTCCCCTTTCACCATTACAAAGCTTGCTTATATAGCCTTGGAGAGGCTCAAAAATCTTGAGATATCCTTGGGAAAGGTGAGGATTTTCCTCCTTCAGTTGAGGACCTGCCCTAAGATCATGGCCTAATCTGGGATTCGAGCTCAATCGCCTTCCAAAAATGAAAATATGCTTCCCCCATTCATCTCAACAGCTTAACAACCACCCAGAATAGGTAGCACTCCTTTAAAAGGGCCATCAGAGCATTGCAGTGCTCCCTATTAGGCTTTAGGGGGCACCAACGCTCTCAAAATCTATAGCACTCCCTCAAAAGGGCCAGGGGAGTGTTATAACGCTCCCTGACAGTGTATGGGGTAGCGTCGATGCTCTGAGATAGTGTAAGGGGGAGCGCTCCTCTCTAAAAACTCAGTTTTTGAGGTGCTTTCAGGTGGAAAACGGTTTGCAAGCCTGTTGACTCATTTCTTCTCTTCCAAATCAGATGTTTGAGGTGTTTCAAGTGTCTTTCTCATGTCATTATAGGCACGACATAGGCATCATGGTAGCATGACACTTGCGACACTTGTGAGCAACATACGACACTTGCGACCTTGTGAGCAAAATACGACACTTGCAACACTTGTAATGACGACACTTGCGACACTATCAAAGTGAGTAATTTTGATGTGTAACAGTCTCTGTGGCCGACCTCTCCACACAGTAGAATCAAGTAGATAAGGTCATGGAAGAATACTTGGATATCTTCTCCTCACCTACAAGGGTACCTCTGCACTGCCAGGTCAAGCACACCATCGATCTGACCCCCGACTGATCGATTCCCAATGGGCCAGTCTATCGCCTCTCTTTGTTAGAGAATGAGGAGATCAAGCGACATATCCAAAAACTGCTCCACAAGGGGCACATCCATCCCATCTCATCAGCTTGTGGGAGCCGAATTGTGCTGGTACAAAAGAAAGATGGAACCTGGCAACTCTGTATTGATTATCGGGATCTGAATAAAATCACAGTCAGAAACCGGTACCTGATTCCCTGAATCAATGACCTCCTTGATAAACTCACGAGGGATAAATACTTCAGTAAGATTGATCTAAAGTCTGGCTACCACCAGGTCCTGATAGAACAGACAGATGTATGGAAGACCTCCTTCAAGTCAAAGGAAGGCCTTTTTGAATGGTTGGTCATGCCCTTTGGTTTGAAAAATGCTTTATCCACTTTCATGAGGATGATGGAAAATATCCTACGACCATTCAACAATACTTTTGTAGTGGTGTATCTAGATGACATTATAATATACAACAATACTTGGGCTGAACACTTGCATCATATTCAATAGGTTCTGCACACCCTGCGGCAACACAAGCCATACGACAACTTGAAAAAATGCTCCTTCAGCATGGACAGGGTCCATTATCTAGGATACATCATTGATCAACATGCCGTACATGTGGATATAGCTAATATCCAAGTCATCCTTGATTGGCCAGCCCCAACAACACTCACTGAGCTTCAAAGCTTCTTGGGCCTTGCCAATTTATTCCATAGGTTCATGTTGGGATTCTTCCATATTGCATGGGCCCTTAGCCAAATAAACAGGGGTGGTGGTAAGGCAAACTTTGTGTGGGGCTTGTCCCAACAACAAGCATTTGATGATTTGAAGCAACGCTTGTGATCAACCCCAGTACTTTCACTACTAGACCTGCAACATCCCTTTGAAATTGAGAAAGATGCTTCAAACTATATTGTGGGCGTCGTTCTCAATTAGCACATCCACCCTGTGGCTTATCATAGTGAGACACTATCATATATTGTCCGTAAGTACCCTACTTATGATAAGGAAATGTACTCCATTGTACAAGCCTGCCGCCAGTGGAGACATTACATTCTTGGGAAGGAGAAAATCATCCACACTGATCATAAGCCACTGCAGTTCATGTAGACACAGGGAAAATTTCAAAATGACCACCATCAAAAGTGGTCCACATACTTATAGCAATTTCACCTCAACATCAAGTATAAAACAGGAAACACCAATCGCATCCCTGATTGCCTCAGTAGACCACCACTCGCAACACTCACCATGGTTCTTGAATTTTGTGGCCATGAGACATATGGATGGCCCCAACTCTATGAGACAGACCCTGACTTCTCCACCACCTACCATATGTTGGGTGCAAACGTAGTTGTCGATAATTTCCATCTTCAGGATGGGTTGTTGTGTCGTTTGGGCCATATCTGTGTTCCATCAAGTGAGCGAGTGAATCTGATCTAGGAATCCCACTACAGTCGGGTGGAAGGACACTTTGGCATCAAAAAGACAGTGGTGATGCTATAGAAACATTTCTACTGGCTGAAACTTCGACAGGAGTTCAACAAATATATCAGATCCTGCACTGCCTACATTATTTCCAAACCGACCACTAAGAAATAGGGCATGTACACCCGTCTTCCTACTCCTAACAAGCCATGGGAATCCATCTCAATGGACTACATGTCGGGCCTCCTGTCCACCAAGCAGGGAAATGACTGTATTTTTTTGGTTGTTGATCTCTTTTCTAAGATGGTGATTCTGGTTGCCTGGAAGAAGAGCATCACAACATAGGCCACTGCCAAGCTCTTCTTTGAAGGAGTCTGGCTACATTTTGGAATCCCACAAACCATTTTCTTAGATCAGAATAATCGATTTCTCAACACATTCTGATCGAGCCTCTGGTCATTGCTGGACACCAAGCTCACCAAATCCATGACCGTCCACCCCCAGACAGATGGCCAAACTGAGGTTGTAAATCAAATGATTGTTCATATCCTTTGCATGCATAATTCAAAGCAACCTCACACATGGGATGAGATCCTTCCCTATGTCCATCATAGCTACAACCAAGCCCTGCATATCTCAACTGGCCACAACCCTTTTCAGGTGGGGTTGGGATTCCAACCATTGGGTCCCATAGATGTTGCTCTTCCCCTTGCGGTCACCTCGCCCG
The DNA here is from genome assembly GCA_000966675.3 of Picea glauca. Lineage (NCBI taxonomy): Eukaryota > Viridiplantae > Streptophyta > Pinopsida > Pinales > Pinaceae > Picea > Picea glauca. The sequence goes on from JZKD02S1929841.1 coordinate 168,245, forward strand.
ACTCATCTTCTGCTCCAATTGAAGATGACAAATCCACCTGGTTCATTGAGTGGATCCAACACATTCACCAACAGGTTCAAGATATCTTACAGAAGTCCAATGACAAGTACAAACAATGGCATGATCAACATCGGGTGCCACATAGGTTTCACGTGGGCAAAATAGTTTGGTTGCACTTGCAGAAAGAACGCCTTATAGGACCTCATCGGAAGCTTTTTCCACTCCATTATGGGTTGTACACTATCACCAAGGCCCTGGGGGACAAAGATTTTGAGCTCAACATTCCTCCCTTCCTTGGCCTTCACCTAGTGTTCAGCGTGGATCTCCTTCTCCCTTATTTACCACCATTATTGGACACCTTAGAAGTAGCAAAAAAATTGACACCAATGGAGCTCAAACCTGACTACATACAACATGCATCCAATAATCAGGTTGTGGACACACAGATCAAGGGCACTCGACAACAAAGGATCCAACTTTATCGAGTCGTCAAAGCAGGGCAGCTCCTGCACCAAGGCAAGTGGCTCACCCGAGGCCAAATTCAGTAGAAATTTCCTCATCTGATGGGGGACCTCAACGCAATGGATACCATTGATTCCTAAGGAGGGAGGATTTATCTAGATGGATATCGGTGGCCACCCACCTTTTCCAACTATCTCAAAATAGTTTTCTGACAATTTTGGCAATTTACTATTTTTAGCAGTTCTAACTTCTAAGGCCATTTTGAGGGCCTAAATGAAGGTTTTTCGTTATTGATATCCTCAATGATATATGAAGGCATGATTGAGCCCCCAAAATGAATCTCCTCAATGATACCTTTCCAACAGTCTATCACACGCCTAAAACAAATATCGTATGCAAAATTTATGACCTCGAGAAGTTGATGTACTAACTTACCCAAACGGGGCCCACATGACTTTTGGCGCTTCATCTCCTAGGGTTAGGTTTTTGGACGTCTAGGGTTTTTGGCATTCTTGTTTATGGTAAAAATGCCTTAAAAGCCTCATTGTAATTTCTTTCTTGCGAATGCGCGCAACCATCACATATTTTCTCAGAGATAAGCTGCCACCATTCCAGCAAGCTTGCTTCCGCTGCATTTTACAGTTTCAACTTATTTTGTTATTGAATAGAAAACTAGTTTTACTGTATCTCTGTTATTTTGTGTTAATCAACTGTTAATAATATGTATTCATTTTGTTTTTCTCATAAAATCCGAATCACACAGCCAAAAAAATTTAAGTGCACCACATTGTGATTTGATCCTGTCCATGATTCTTGAGGAACTTTGTTCTTCACACTCTTTCTCGGACATTTGTTCAATATGTGTATTTTAGTTTCTACTTCCTCAGCCCAATATTGATTTGAAAAATGTTTCGTTGCCAACATATTTCATGCCATTTCCATGATGATTATGTTCTTTCTCTATGCGACACCATTATGCTATGGTGTATATCGCATGATAAATTGCTTATAGATGCCATGAACTTTACAAAAGTTCTGAAATTCGCTTGAGATATATTCTCCTCCTCTGTTAGTTCTTAGACAGTTGATGTAATAGCCACTCTTATTTTCCACAAGTTATTTAAACTACTGAAAATAACCCAATGCACCACATTTATGCTTTAGAAAATAAATATGTGTCTTTCTTGAGAAATCACCAATAAATGTTAGAAAAATAAGTATTGCCTCCTATAGATGGAGTTTGCATTGGTCCACAAATATATGAGTCTACAATTTCCAGTGGAGATTTTTCTTTCCAAATATCCATCCTTCACATATCCTTTCTATTTTTTCAATCAATGGTAAACCTTTGACCATATCCTTTGTGTGTAGCAGCTTTAGACCTCCAAAGTTCAAATGTCCAAATCTGAAATGCCATAACCAAGAATCATCTTGTACTTCATATTAGAATGTTACCTTCATTTCTGTGCCACTTTATCCTTTCTTGGTACTATGCACACTATTTTCTTCATTGGAACTACTCACACTTTCTTTTGTAAATGCAGTGTCTAACTACACACCTTTTTCTTTACCAACAACTGGCATTATATTCTTTTTCTTGGATGGCTTCAATGTCAATGGGAACATTATGTTACTTGTCATATGGATTCTTGCAATGAGTTGATTGCTTGGGTGTTTATCCATAATCACACAGTGATTATCTTCCATGTATATTATGTATACTTTCTATAACAGTTGTCCCGTGCTCATCAAATTATGCTTCATACTAGAAACATAATATACATCAGACATAACTTTTCGTTCTCCTTACTTTGTTAAGATTTTTATACTTCCTTATCCTAATATAGTGACGTGGATATATGTTCCAAGTATAACCTTTGTTTGGACTGACTCATCCAAATTAGAAAAAAATTATATGTTTCTTTTCATATGGTTATTGCAACCTGAATCTAAATACCATATGTCACATAGACTTTCTTGATAAATATTTCATTCAACTGGGGATACTATAGGAATTACTTCAACGCACACCATAAACATAGGGTTAGTTTGGTTATTTGTGTTGTTTGAATGATGTTGACCTCTCTTTTTCAAATTATATTGTCTCTTTCAACACTTATATGCCTAATTTCCATATTTTTTATAGTAATGGAATTGAATGTTTGATTTGTCAGTTCTCTGACCACTTGGCTGACTAGTACTTGGCTTTTGACCTCTTCCACCAGTTTTTCTAGGACTACTAGTACATCCACCTATGACATAACTTATTCCTCTGCTTCTAGAGTTATCTATTCCCCTTCCTCTTCCATGGCTTATAGATGACTGCATGGAAAATGCATTCTCTAATGACATACTTGACCTATTCAATCTATGTTCATGATTGATAAGGGAAGCTTGCAGTTCATGTAGGCTAAACTGACTCAAGTCTTTTCTCTCTTCTAGAGTCACAACAAGGGTATCAAACTTAGGAGGAATATTCCTAGGTACCTTGTCAACAAATTTTATGTCTTTTATGGTTTAACCATGAGACTTAATCTGATTTATTAGGACAATGACATGGGTATAAAAGCAATCTACTGTATCTGAATATTTCATTGACATGGTTTCAAAATCTCTTCTAAGAATTTGCAGTTTTGCAATCTTTACTTTCCCCATACCTTGATAAGAGGCTTTTAATATGTCTCATGCTTCCTTGGATTGATTTGTTGATGCAACTCTTGGGAGTATGCTCTCATGCATGGCTTGATGTATGTAAAACATTGCATTTTCATCATTCTTTATTTGATCTTTCAAGGCATCCTTCTCATCTTGTGTGAGGGAATTGTATGTTGCTTGATCTACAGGTTCCACATGACCATTTTCAACTATCTCCCATACATATTGACCTTGGAAAAACGCCTTCATGATCAAGTACCACATCTCATAGTTTTTGCATGTAAAAGTAGGAGGTTGCAAATTTGAGGTAGAAGCCATATTTCACTTTTCAACAAATTTGTTGCTCTGATAAACTTGTTCTGATAGAACCTACTCTGATACTAGATATCAGATTGACATCACACGCATACTACTCTGCACAACACAATTTCAAATATTGTGCACCAAATAGGCTTCATGAAGGTGTTCTCAAAACAAATTGTGCAGTGCACATACAACATGATCTTTTGCGCTCTATGAAGAAACACACTTAATGAAATGATTTATGAATACAGAATAACACAATGCTATGCTTAGCACATCAACTCAGAAATATGATAGAAATTTGTCAACACACAAAATATTTGATATTAATAACTTTGGTGCAGTGAGCAAATGGAAAATACAATGAGTGAGATGAGATTTAGCTGAAATGACTACAATTGTCTTTACAGACACAGAGATTGTGCTCAGACTTCTTCAACTCCTCAATATTTGTTCTTTCTCCTTTCTCTCTACCTCTCTGCTTCTTCTCTGCATCATCTGCATTATCCCCTTTTTTTTTACTAACTAAGACTCAGACTTATATGGACTTCGACTGAGACTTCCTATAGAAGTAAGACTTACTCAACATTAAACACTAAAATTAATACGACTGACTCTTCAACTGTTTAACTGAACTCCAAAAAGATAAAGATCGGCTCCATTTATAGCTTCTCTACTTGTTGACTGACTTAGACTAAGTTTGAGTAAACGTGTGACTTTGCACTTGCAGATTGTCATACAAACTGATTGTCTGATAGTTTGGATGACTGACAAAACTGCTGACAAAATGACTGATAGACAAATCATCGGAGATGTGGAGATCTCACCGACTTGTAATACTTAGAAGTTGAGAGCGAATCCATTGCACAAGAATCACACACAATGAATAATTTGTATTACTTAATAAACAAATGGAAGTTACATATATAGCATGCATATCATTGACTCCTATCAATCTAGATCCTAAGAAAGTGGATCTAATTAACTAAAAATAATAAACCTAGAAACTAACAGTTACAACAGTCATAGTTAAAACTCACAGTTACAACTGTCATAGTTAACCTAGAAACTCACAGTTACAACAGTTGTAAGAATGATCTCTAACACCCTGCCTTAATGATTACATTACAAATATCACAATCACAAATTACAAAACATAACAAAAGGTTACAACACAAATTTTCTCATGTCTGTCTCATTGGTCCTCATATGCAGTTACACCCATCTCTGAACTTCATAGACACGCTCTTTCTCTCCATCATCTTTGAGCTACCACTTCATACAACACAAATACAACCACTTTTGACCATCTTTGAAGTATCTATAGGACCGACAATTCAAACTACCTCGAAGAATAGTCTCGATACTAAAATATTCAGTGATTGATCTTACAAAATGACCTTTTTATACACACTTACCAACACAATGATAACCCATAACTGATTAGCTTGGAACACTGAAGTACAACAAGACCTTCCAACATTTAACAGAATTGCTAACATACTCAAACTAGTAATGCATTCTTATAGCACCGAAGCACTCAAGAAATACAATATTGAATTACATCACCCTGTTTTATATTTGGTTATTCATAATCATATAAATTTACAAATCACAAACTGCACACCAAATAAAAACATTGAATACTACACACAGATCCAAGAACATTGTAGACATATTTTACTGTAAATTTCAGACCTGGCCCCATAATGAGACTGCCTATGATTCTCGACAACTTCAACTTGGAAATGAATATTAATCATTTGAGGCCTAAATACTAAACTCTGAAATCCCACAACTGTTGCAATCTCAATCAGAAAAGGAGATAGGATCTGGAATCAAAGATGACCACTAGCATATTATTGAAGTCTAGTTTGGCCAATTCCAAATATTTTGCGTTGTTAATGTATGGCATCCTGCTCCTGTCAATTATACATTAAAACACTTGAGATTTAGCATGCAAAGTAGCGATGACTCTCGTGGGTAACATACTTTTCTCTCTCCACTGAAAGTGACTAGATCAATACTTATCTCCACTTAGCAGCTACCAAAAGAAATGGCACATCAAATCGTAGGTCAACACTCCTCACAAGATGTAACACCCTGTTTTCCCCAGTCTGTAAAAATAAATATGCTAGCCAAGAACTGTGGCAAACTCAAAGATGTGAATGTGTGATTTTGAATGGACCTTAGTATACAAGGTCGACAAATGTAAATTAACATTATGATTATATATGTATATGTTGCAGGACTGCTGGGAGGGGGATGTGCTGAAAACGAGACCACGATGGCTGAAGAAAGGTGGTGGAAGGCACTTGGAATGGTCGCACTAAATTCCACCAAAAATAAATATCGCATTTGGTCTTCATTGGCCCGGAAAACCAAGAGTGGCTCGCTGGCCCCTAAATGAATTACTCGCCAAGATGGTAGGTGAAGTGGCTCCTCATGAGTTAATGAGGGATGGGGGTGAACTGCCCATCCGTGGAGGCCTCAGACCTGACCACCGCAAGGAAATTCGTTCCACATGCAACCTCGTCGGGAAAGAAAAGACAGGTAAAAGGTGTGGGAGGGGATGAACACGAGGGAGAGATCACAGGAAAGATATTGGAAGAACTCTGGAACAAAATACAGAGTGAGCGATAACAGTGAAGAAGGAGAGTAACCTTCATTCTCGATCATTCAAGAACATAGACAGAGAGTCCCCAGCATCGTGGTCTAGCTCGAGGGTGGCCAGTGGTAAATCCATTCGGACTCGCCGAGCCTATGGTTGGGTGGAAACGAGCACCCCTCTCAGCAGTTGCATCACACTTGGTGTTTTCTAATAAGTTTTATATCTTGTATCTTGAATTTAAATATTCTGACATGTATGCTCATGGTTTGTGAAATTATGAATGATTTCCGTATAAGACTGTCTGTATGGTGTTTGATTAGAAATGGTAGTTGCATGCTTACATTGGAAAGACCATATATGACTTACGTATATATTTGTATATATGTATATTTTGAACGGATTCAGTATTCAAGTCTGTTCTTGGAAAATCTATTCCCTTATTTTATCTCAAGTAATTCCTTGGATAGTTCTTCCCACAGGGACACCCTTTTTTGTAATGACCTTTTTCTTATTACTATGAATAATTTCATAAATAAACCTAAACATGGGCTAAATTATAATTAATTATTATATAACCTTAATTGATTACAAGTTATTAATTAATTGTTTTGATTATAC
>JZKD02S1929841.1:183863-199381 GCA_000966675.3 Picea glauca
TTCATTCAGGGTTTTACGAGAGGAGATTTTGGGAGCTTGGGACTGATTGAGAAGAGTGGGATTTTACAGTGCACACCGGGGCTGAGGGGTTTTGGGCTCGGAGGGCTAGGACGTCCGTAGATTTCCTAGGGCCAGGCGTACTGGTCGGCAGGGTGGTGGTTTTGGGGTGTTCAAGCGAAGGTTCAGGCTTAGCATCAGTGACAGGTATTTTCAAAATTGTGAAGTGTTTACTCAATTTTAACTTGTATGCAAATTATTATGTAGATTTAAATTGTTATGCAAAGTGTGTTATGTAAAAATGTTTTTTATTTATAAAAATCTGGGAATGAATATGCTGGAATAAGCAAATTTTTAGTTCTTTCAAAATTCCGCTCTGTTGTAATTTATGGTAGCTAAAATGAAATCCCGGTTGTTACATTTTTAAAGTTTACCCAAGAATCTGCCTGAGGATTTTATGGCGTAAGTCTGAAAAACCCTGCACGAGAGAGAGAATGGTCCTCTCAGACTTAGGACATTTTAGCGTTTCGGTACCTGGGGTATCTAGGTCCGAGTCCTCTTGTACTTGTGAGTCCCGAAACCCCGACCCGCGAAATCCCGAAATGACAGTGTGTGGATGAATTAAGGACCTTTCGGTGGTTTGATACCCAGGATACCCTTCCTCTTGCTAAATGCATGAATGATATCCTTTCGGAGGATCTAAGGTCTATTACGATCATTAAATTGAATGAAGGAATGCATGCGTTAATTCCTCGACCCCTTTTTAACCTTCATAAGTAGCAAAGAATTCGAGACCGTCGATTCCAAGACCCATGGGAGTACCTGGACCGTCCAGCTATAGAGTACACATGGAAGCCGGTAAGTGTTTCATATTTTCGACACCCAGGAGATTAGAGGGTAAGAACCCTTGTCCTCACGACTCGTGAAATCCCGACATATGAAATCCAAAAATGCTACTGTGAGGGTAATTTATGATTTTTCGGAGTTTCAGCACCCGGGGTACCTAAGTGCGAGTTCTCCTGTACTCGCTAATCCGAAAACCCTGACTTGTGAAATCTCGAAATGATAATAGTATGGAGAAGAGATAAGATCTCAGAGTTTCGGTAACCGGGATATCTAGAGGCAAGTCCCTTGTACTCGCCAGTCCTGAAATCCCAATTAGCGAAACCCCAAAATGGTCTAATGTGGATTTGAGTCTTGATGTTTCGGTGTTTCAGCACCCGGGATACCTAAGGGTAAGTTCCCTTGTACTCGCTAGTCCCGAAACCCAGAATCGTGAAATCCTAATTAGCAAAACTCCAAAATGGTCTAACGTGGATTTAAGTCTTCATGTTTTGGTGTTTCGGCACCCGGGGTATCTAAGTGCGAGTTTCCTTGTACTCGCATGTCCCAAAATCTCGACTTGCCAAACCCTAATGAAAGAAACTCCGAAATGGTCTAACGTGTATTTGAGTGTTGATGTTTGGTGTTTCAGCACCCAGGGTATCTAAGTGCGAGTTTCCTTGTACTCGCAAGTCCCGAAATCCTAACTTGCGAAACCCTGATGAAAGAAACCCCGAAATAAGATGAACAGGTTTAAGAGATGGTATTTTGGAGTTTTCAGTATTCAGGAAACCCAAGGGTGAGTTCCCTTGTACTCGCAAGTCCTAAAATCCCAACATGAGAAATCCTGAAATAACAGCGTGTGGCTAAATCCTAATATTTCGGTGTTTTGGCATCCAGAATATCCAAGCGCGAGATCCCTTGTACTCGCAAGTCCCAAAATCCTGACTTGCAATATCCCGAAAGATAGAGTGTGGGAAAGTTATCATATTTCGGTATTTTGGCACATGGGGTACCTAAGTGCGGGCCCTACATGTTTGCCAATCTCGAAACCCTCGACTCGCGAAATCCTGATGGATGAATTCCAGAAATAGTGAAGAATGATAGAGCTTGGTGTTTCAGAGTTTTGGCTCCCGGGAAACCCAGGTGCGAGACCTCCTGTCATCGCACATCCCGAAATAGTGAAGCATGCTAAAGTTTGGTGTTTCGGAGTTTCGGCTCCCGGTAAACCCAAGTGCGAGATCTCTTGTTGTTGCACATCCCAAAATCCTGATGGAGGAAACCCCGAAATAGTGAAGCATGTTAGAGTTTGGCGTTTCAGAGTTTCGGCTCTCAGGAAACGTAGGTACAAGACCTCCTGTCGTTTCACATCCCGAAATCCCAATGGAGTAAACCCCGAAAGGTGGAGTGACATGTTTTAATCTGAGGCATTTCTAGTTATGACAAACTATTGGTCCCCTTCAGATTTCTACACTTCAAGAGACAAGAGAGAAAAGGAAATACAAGTATCGTGATTTCGAATCGCGAAAGCCGACGAGCACCTCTCCGATAAGGCCTGTGGTCATAGACACAGATCATATGAGTATGGATAAGGGATGGCAGGGTCTATATCAGGCCCCATAGGTAATCAAGGAATTCTATTCCTTGGTGAAAAGAAGGAAAAAGCCGAAAAATTTTAGTTCCCATAGTAGGTATGTTACAAATTGGTATAAGAGCATGGTTACAACACTTGGCCTGCTTGGGCTCATGAACGGGTTGCATAGAGACTCCATTCGGAGTACTGTTAAAAGGAGTAAACTATTATCTTAACCCCCTAAATAAAAAATTCAAAGTTAAGAAAGAAAACTCCTATTGTGTGTGTATGCATGTGAAAGAAATAGGAATTATGAACGGGTTATGAATGTATATAAATAATGACTAACAACCAATGTTTGTCTTTTGCACCTAAGCGAATGATTAGCCTCGGGAAATTACAAACGTATAGAATGGTGACTCGGCATGAAGTGGGGGAGGGATCCCACAATAGAGACGAAGAGTCTGACGAAAGGAGGGCGGTAGGGACGCCTCCATATCTAGCCGAGACTGTGAGGAGCCTCATGGTCGAATTACAAAGTTGTAACTCGACAGAAATTAATGCAATTTTACTGCAGAGCTTATCTGACCTACAAAGACAAATGCAACATGACTTGAGGTATAGAAACATGGTCATATCATTGGCCACACTGAGAGGAGCACCTCGAAAAAGGAAAATCCCAGAGGTAAAGGACAAGCGGCAGATGATTCCTCTAGGAAGGAAGCTAGTGGTTCGGAGGGCTCTTCTAGTAGCAAAACTAGTTCTCATTCTCAAAGAAAATGAAAGAAGAAGAAAATTTCCAAGATTCATAACCTCGAAGAGTTCAAGAAGGAAAAACCACCCTCCTTCGATGGTGAAATAGAGAAGGAAGAGGAAGCAGAGGCTTGTCTACTTGGACTAAAGAAGTATTTCAGAGTCCATGACATCTCAAAAAATTTGAAGGCCCGAGTGGCCACCTTCAACTTGAACGGAAAGACTTCCATTTGGGGGGAAGACCTTAAGAATGTGAAAGCGGTTCACGAAGAGGACCTGTCTTGGGAGAAATTTGAGAAATACTTCTAGAAGAAGTATTTGTCGGAAAACTATTTCGACGAAAAGACTAAAGAATTCTATGAACTCAAACTGGGGAAACTCACTATAGAGGAATATGTCAATAGATTCCTCGAGTTGCTGAGGTATGTACCATATAAAAAGGCAGAAAAGGAAAAGGTGCAACGCTTCATCAGCGGACTACCTAAGGACTATCATAACATATTTGAATTTGATGAGCCAAAGACCCTAGAAGGCACTATCCTAAAGGAAACCTATTGTCATGAACATCTTGGACAACGGACAGAACCTCACGAAGGCTGGAAACCAAAGAATAGTTTGGGATTTCAGAGAAAGGAGATTAAATCCCCAATATTTAAGAACTATAAGAAGAACTCATGGATGAGTTTCCCAACCTAGAGTGTAAACCAACATAATTTTCCCTCGTTGAGAAAAAATAAAACTTCTGGATCTGTACCAATGAAGGCTGATAACCCAAAGAAAGAACCTTTGAAATGTTGGGGTTGCGGAGAAGAAAATCTACTGACAGACTGTCCACACCGACAACATAATAGTTGAAGAATTTATAACATCCAGGAAGCTACCACCATCAATTATGTGGCTAGGAGTGTGCCGCAAATTTATGTAGCCTTGGATAATAACCAAGCTGACTACCAAGCTTCAGTGGTGGAAATCGAAGGAATGATCACCAACCATCTAGTCTCTATTTTGATTGACCCTGGTTCAAATTTGAGTTATATGGCCCCTAAGGCTATTGATAAGTGTAAACTACAACCACAAAAACCTACCAAGCCATGGTTGGTACAGTTAGTCACTGGCACCAAAAGAAGGGTAGCAGAGGTCATACCAACCTGCCAATTAATGTTGGGTGAATTCCCCACCCAAGAAACCCTTAACATATTACCCCTGGGATCGTATGATATGTTGATTGGTATGGACTGGCTAGCCTCCCATAAATCTAGATTGGATTGTTACCATAAAACCTTAGAATGTGTAAGTAAAGAAGGGAAAAGGATAAACCTTCAAGGGATATCAAAACCTGTCTCGGTGAGACAAATATCAGCTCTGCAAATGAGAAAGTATTGTTGAAAAGGATGTCCCCTATATGAAATACAGGTGTTGAAAACTATTGAAGATGACAAACCAAGCCTCGAAGACCACCCTACCCTGAGAGAATACAGAGATGTGTTTCTGGAAGAGGTATCGAGTCTACCTCCGAGAAGAGACATAGACTTCTCGATAGAACTTGCACTAGGAGTGGTGCCAATGTCTAGGACACCCTACCGGATGAGCACACCCGAGTTAGTTGAACTCAAATTGCAATTAAGAGAAATGATATATAAGGGCTATATTCGGCCTAGCGTGTCTCCATGGGGAACAAAAGTCCTATTTGTGAAAAAGAAGGACGGTACCCTTAGACTGTGTATAGATTATAGACAACTCAATAAGGTAACCATAAAGAACAAGTACCCCTTGCCTAGGATCGATGACCTATTCGATCAATTGGGGGGTGCATCTATTTTCTCAAATATTGACTTGAGGTCAAGATACCATCAAGTCTGAATTAAGGGTGAATACATCCATAAAACTACCTTCTGGACGAGGTATGGTCAGTATGATTTTGTGGTAGTGCCATTTGGGTTAAACAATTCCCCTGCCACTTTCATGTGCTTGATGAACAATGTACTCAACAAATTCCTAGAAAACATTGTGTTGGTTTTTATTGACGATATATTAATTTACTCCAAGAATAGAGAAGAGCATGAAGAGCATCTTAGGCTTCTACTGCAAGTGCTAAGAGAACATCAACTCTATGCCAAATTCAACAAATGTGAATTCTTCCAGAAGAAAATACATTACTTGGGTCATGTCCTATCCAAAGAAGGGGTAGTAGTAGACCCTGATAAGATCACGTCTATCACGGAATGGCCTACCCCAAGGGACATTTGGGATATCAGATCCTTTATGGGATTATCAGGATACTATAGGAGATTTATAAAAGGATTCTCCAAGATTGGTTTTCCAATCACTGCCCTCCAGAAGAAGGGGAAAAAATTCACATGGACACAAAAATGTGAAGAAAGATTTCAAACCCTGAAACATCTACTGACCCACGCACTCGTGTTGAAGATCGTCGATCCTGAAGCCGACTTGTGTGCACAAATTCCTGTAAGGAAGGGCTCAGAGGAGTCCTTATGCAAGAAGGAAATGTGGTCTTCTATGAATCCCAAAAATTGAATGAGCACGAAGTCAACTATGTGACCCATGATCTAGAGTTGGCTGCCATAGTGCATGCCTTGAAAATGTGGAGGCATTACCTTCTGGGAAGAAAATTTGTACTTATGACAGATCACTATGGATTGTGATATCTATTTGACCAACCAAAGCTCAATGCTAGACAAGCTAGGTGGATGGCCCTCCTTAGCGAGTTTGATTTCAAAATCAAACACATTAAAGGAAAAGAAAATAGGGTGGCAGATGCCCTTAGCAGAAGCATGAAAACAATTCATCTGGCCACGGTGAGCACCTGCAAGAGAGATGTCAAGGAAAGAGTCAGAAATGCAGAAGAGACAGACACATTCTTCCAGACCGTGACCTCGTACCTGCAGCAAGACCCACAGGGATAAAGTATGAAGGCTACTAGATGACAGAAGAAGGTTTGCTCACTTACCGAAGCATACTGTATATTCTAGATTGTGATGACTTGCAGAGGTTCATACTAGATGAACTACGTAAAAGACCCTATTCTAGTCATCCAGCATACCAGAAAATGATCACGACCACTAGGAAACAATTCAATTGGCCTAGATTGAAGAAATAAATAGCTGAGTACCTAGCCAAATGCATAGAATACCAACAGATAAAAGAAAAACATCGACACCCAGCAAGATTATTACAACCTCTACCAATCCCGAAATGGAAATGGGAAACCATCTCCATGGATTTCATCACCGGATTACCAACCTCGACCAAACAGAATGACGCCATCATGGTAGTGGTGGATAAATTGAGCAAGTCCACTCACTTTATCCCCATCAAGTCAACTTGTAAGGAAATAGACATCGCCAATGTATTCCTAAAGGAGATATTTAAACTGCATGGTATGCCGAAAGAGATCGTGTTTGACAGAGACACGAAATTCACTTCCAACTTTTGGAAATCACTAATGGCGTGTTTAGAGACCAAGTTGTTGTTTAGCACCGCCTATCACCCTCAAATCGACATATAGACAGAAAGAGTGAACCAAATACTAGAAGACATGTTAAGAATGCATGTAATGCATCAACCCAATAAGTGGGAAGACTGCCTGCCATTGGTGGAATTCGATTACAACAACGACTACCAAGAATCCTTAAGGATGAGTCCGTTTGAAGTCCTGTATGGTAGGCCGTGCAACACTCCTATTAGTTGGAGTAATCCCATAAACAAAATTTCTTTTGGACCCGACATGTTGAAAGAAATGGAACAAAAAGTGACTAATATAAAACAAAACCTGAAGGTCGCTTAGAACCGACATAAAAGTTACGTCGAGCAAAAGAGAACTCCAAGAGAGTTCAAGACGGGAGACCATGTATATCTCAGAGTTAGGCCCAGGAAGAGTTCCCTAAAATGGGAGCCTATGCCAAGTTGGCACCTCAGTACTGTGGACCCTTTGAGGTTCTAGATAAAGTGGGACCTGTAGCCTACAGGCTAGCACTTCCTCTCAAGTAAAAGCACATAATGTTTTCCATGTTTCATTATTGAAGAAATATGTACATGATTCTAATCATATAATTGACTAGTCTGTGATCCAGGTGGAACCGGAGGGAGAATTTCTACCAGAACCTCAATGCATACTGGACAGAAAGGAAACCCTGCTCCGGAACCGAACCATTGCACAGGTCAAGGTGCCGTGGAGACATTTTGGCCCAGATGAGGCTACATGGGAAATGGAGGATGCCATGAAACATGCATATCCAATTTTGTTTACCTCTATACATACATGTCATGATGATAGATAGAACATCGAGGATGATGTTCCTTTAAGGGTGAGGGAATTGTAACACCCTATTTTCCCCAGTCTGTAAAAATAATTATGCTGGCCAAGAACTATGGGAAACTCAAAGATGTGAATCTGTGCTTTTGAATGGGCCTTAGTATACAAGGTCGACGAATGTAAATTAACATTATGAATATAAATATATATATATATATATATATATATATATATATATATGTTGCAGGACTGTTGGGAGGGGGATGTGCTGAAAAAGAGACCACGATGGCTAAAGAAAGGTGTTGGAAGGCACCTGGAATGGAGGCGCTAACTTCCACTGAAAACCAATACCATATTTGGTCTTCACTGGCCCGAAGAACCAAGAGCGGCTTGCTGGCCCCGAAATGAATTACTCGCTAGGATGGTAGGTGAAGAGGCCCCTCATGAGTTAATGAGGGATGGGGGTGAACCGCCCATCTATGGAGGCCTCAGACCTTACCACCGTGGGGAAATTCGTGCCACATGTAACCTTGTCAGGAAAGAAAAGGCAGGTAAAAGGTGTGGGAGGGGACGAACATGAGGTAGAGATCACAGGAAAGAGATTGGAAGAACTCTGGAACAAAATACAGAGTGAGTGATAATAGAGAAGAAGGAGAGTAACCTTCATTCTCGATCGCTGAAGAATAGAGACAGAGAGTCTCCAACATCGTGGTCTAGCTCGGGGGTGGCTAGTGGTAAATCCATTCGGAGTCACTAAGCCTACAGTTGGGTGGAAACGAGCAGCCCTCTTAGTAGTTGCATCACACCTGGTGTTTTCTGATAAGTGTTATATCTTATATCTTGAATTTAAATATTCTGACATGTATGCTCATGGTTTGTGAAATTATGAATGATTTCTGTATAAGACTATTTGTATGGTGTTTGATCAGAAATGGTGGTTGCATGCTTATATTGGAAAGACCATATATGACTTACGTATATATTTGTATATATGTATATTTTGAATGGATTCAGTATTCAAGTCTGTTCTTGGGAAATCTATTTCCTTATTTTATCTCAAGTAATGCCTTGGACAGATCTTCCCACAGGGACACCTTTTTTAAAGTTTACTGAAGAATCTGCCAAAGGATTTTATGGCATAAGTCTAAAAAACCCTGCATGAGAGAGAGAATGTTCCTATTAGACTTAGGACATTTCGGCGTTTCGACACCGGGGGTATCTAGGTGCGAGTCCTCTTATACTCGCGAGTCCTGAAACCCCAACCCACGAAATCCCAAAATGACAACATGTGGATGAATTAAGGACCTTTCGGTGGTTCGGTACCCAGGATACCCTTCCTCTTGCTAAATTCACAAATGAGATCCTTTTGTAGGATATAAGGTCTGTTACGACCGTTAAATAGAATGAAGGAATGAAGGCGTTCATGCCTTGACCCCTTTTTAACCTTCGTAAGTAGCGAAGAAATCAGAACCATTGATTCCAAGACCCATGGGAGTACCTGGACCGTCCAGCTGTAGAGTACACGTGGCGACTGATAAGTGTTTAGGATTTTCGGCACTCGGGAGATCATAGGGTGAGAACCCTTGTCCTCACGACTCGTGAAATACTGACATATGAAATCCTAAAATGCTAGTGTGTGGGTAAGTTATGAGTTTTCGGAGTTTCGACACCCGGGGTACCTAAGTGTGAGTTCTCTTGTACTCGCAAGTCCCAAAACCCCGACTTGCGAAATCTCAAAATGATAATAGTATGGAGAAGAAATAAGATCTCGGAGTTTCGATACCTGGAATATCTAGAGGTGAGTCCCTTGTACTCGCCAGTCCTGAAATCCCGATTGGAGAAACCCTAAAATGGTCTAACGTGGACTTGAGTCTTGATGTTTCGGTGTTTCGGCACCCAGGATACCTAAGGGTAAGTTCCCTTGTACTCGCTAGTCCCGAAACCCTGAATCGCGAACTCACGATTAGCGAAACCCCGAAATGGTCTAACCTGGATTTGAGTCTTGATGTTTCGGTGTTTCGGCACCCAGGGTATCTATGTGCAAGTTTCCTTGTACTCGCAAGTCCTGAAATCCCGTCTTGCGAAACCCCGATGAAAGAAACCCCAAAATGGTCTAACGTGGATTTGAGTCTTGATGTTTCGGTGTTTCGGCACCCGCGGTATCTAATTGTGAGTTTCCTTGTACTCGCAAGTCCTGAAATCCTGACTTGCGAAACCCCAATGAAAGAAACCCCGAAATAAGATGAGCAGGTTTAAGAGTTGGTATTTCGGAGTTTTTGGTATTCAGGAAACCCAAGGGCGAGTTCCCTTGTACTCGCAAGTCCTGAAATCCCGACATGCGAAATCCAAAAATAACAACGTGTGGCTAGATCCCGATATTTCAATGTTTCGTCATCCAAAATATCCAAGGGCGAGATCCCTTGTACTCGCAAGTCCTAAAATCCCAACTTGCATTATCCCGAAAGATAGAGTGTGAAAAAGTTATCATATTTCGTTATTTCGGCACCCGGGGTACCTAAGTGCAAGCCCCACGTGTTCGCCAGTCTCGAAACCCCCAACTCGCGAAATCCCGATGGATGAATTCCCAAAATAGTGAAGCATGATAGAGCTTGGTGTTTCGGAGTTTTGGCTCCCGGGAAACCCAGGTGTGAGACCTCCTGTCGTCGCACGTCCCGAAATCCCGATGGAGGATATCCCGAAATAGTGAAGCATGTTAGAGTTTGGTGTTTCGGAGTTTCGGCTCCTGGGAAACCCAAGTGCGAGACCTCCTATCGTCGCACATCCCGAAATCTCGATGGAGGAAACCCTGAAATAGTGAAGCATGTTAGAGTTTGGCGTTTCAGAGTTTCGGCTCCCGGGAAACCCAAGTGCAAGACCTCTTGTCGTCGCACATCCCGAAATCCTGGTGGAGTAAACCCCGAAAGGTGGAGTGACATGTTTTAATTTGTGGCATTTCTAGTTATGAAAAACTATTGGTCCCCTTCGGATTTTGGCACTTCGAGAGACAAGAGAGAAAAGGAAATACATGTATCACGATTTCCCGAATCGCGAAAGTCGACGAGTACCTCTCCGATAAGGCCTGTGGTCATAGTCGTCGATCATATGAGTACAGATAAGGGATGGCAGGGTCTGTATCAGGCCCCATAGGTAATCGGGGAATTCTATTCCTCCGTGAAAAGAAGGAAAAAGCCAAAAAAATTTAGTTCCCGTAGTAGGTATGTTACACAAGACAAACGACAAAACACACTCACAAAATAAATCTATTCTCATAGTTCTACAGAAAATTCAGAAATTCAACACTCCCTAAGCTAAATATGTGCAGAGGATCAACTCTTAGTCTCTCATATATTCCTGGCCCTCCCATGAAGGAGTCTAAGCCAGAACCAGCTCTGATACCAACTTAGAAATCGAGAGGGAAGCCATTGCACAAGATTCACACACAAAGAATAGTTTGTATTACTTAATAAACAAATGGAGGTTACATATATAGCATGCAGATCACTAACTCCTAGCAATCTAGATCCATAAAACACAGGGCTCCTTGAGTAATTGTTCTTTGGTACAATAGCAAAGAATATTTGTTATAGTAAATGTGGTCCGATAGCCACAAATAGGCTTTGTATTTTAAATATTAATTAATTTCTTCTTTTCCATCATTTCTCTTTAATCCATAAAATGGATTAAAACATAGCATTCATTTAGTAAATTTTGTTTTTCTGAATAAATTAAAACAATAGGTAATACTATAGGCATCCATTAAAACAATAGGTAATACTTTAGGTATCCATCTCCAATGCAGTGGCCAAAATTGTCTATTACATATTAATTAATTTCTCCTTTAACATAGGGTATATTTAGTAAATTTGGTTCTTTTCAGGAAAGGAAAATTAATAGGTAATACTTTAGTCATCTATCTGGACTTTAGGTATTTATCTTCACTGCAGTGGCCAAAATTTCAAAAACAAATTTCTAAGAAGGTGATTGTGTGTATGAAAGGAAAGGATGGTTGTATGCCTGTGATTTGGCTATTGTAATTCTCCCTTCAATCATAAGAATACTGATTATCAAAAACAAACTTTTAAGCAAGTGATTGTGTGTATGAGAGGAGAGGATGGTTGTATGCGTGTAATTTGGCTATGATAATTCTCTCTTGAATAATTAGAATATGGATTATCATTGTTCATAGTTTTTTCCATATTGGGTTTCCACATAAATCACTGTGTCAATTGTGTGGTTGTTATTGTCGATTTAATCTTGATTTTATATGCTTTGCTATTACAATTTTGTTAAGTTTTTGCTTCCACTACCTAACAACTTGTTAATATAAAATTGTATTGCACTCGTTCATATAAAAATTGTATTACACTTAAACTGTTAAAAGTTATTGGCATGTCCCTGTCCATTATAGAGGGAGCAAAACAGAGGGTTCATTTAGTAAATTTTGTTCTTATGAGGAAACTAAGAAATAGGTAGTACTTTAGGCATCCATCCCCACTGAAATGGCCAAAATTTTGAAATGCTACAGATTTCTACAACACGCCGAAAACAAACTTCTAAGCAGGGAAACAAACTTTCAGGCAGGGACATCTCCAGTGGGGCTTGTTCATATAAAGGTTGTATCAAATGTAAAAAGTTGAAAGCTCTTGGCATGTTCGTATCAATATTTTGCAAAACAAATCACATGGTGATAAAAAAATCCAAATCTTCAAAGGTTGTCTTCTAAACAATAAATTTGCATATATCTTTGCCTTTCCGTTTTGATATAGCACATAGTTTTCCACGGAATGCTAGGTTTTGAGGGCCCTAACAACGATTACCTTATTTGGTTTGGATTCAAAGCTTCAAGGCTATTCTAAAATTTCTTTAACATAAATATGCTTCCTTGTCACTGTGGATATAACACGCAATGGTCGGAGGGTTTTCCTTTTGCATACAGCACATGGTTTTCCATTGAATGCGAGCTTGCGAGGGCCTTACTATGAGTAATTTTTTGTTACATATAAAAAAAAAAGGGCCCTACTAAATATGATGCACAGCATTTCCATGTTCCGTTCTGTAGGATTTTATTCAGTCTATACAGAACCATGTAACTATTATATCTGGATTCTCTTATCCTAACAAACCAATAAGATATAATATGATTAAAGTATCTAACCATGGAGAAAGTAGGATGACGTGTATGATGATTAGACTGGTGTAATAAACAAACGCAGCTGACGCCAATATAAAACGGAATAAAATCATTCATCAATACATCAAAGCTGTTTTACTCTATTGAGCGCGCATAGATTTATCTAGAATCACAATTAAAAGATTAAAAGAAGGAAGACATTTGTGGTTGTCATAGCTTTTGCGTAGTTTAATGTCATGTGGCCTCCACCCAAAAGACAGATTGGTATTATTATTTTTGTCCGAAGAGCATATTGCGTGGCCATCTGACCTATTTTTTAATATTCGCACGCCATAAAAGTATTTGAGTTTCAGTTACAAACCCATATGGATATATATGTCTGTATGTGTAGCTGAGTCTGGACTCTGTAAACGAAAATCCAGTCCACTTGAAGGGTTGGGAAGGGCACAAAGCTATGAGAAATATTTCAGTACCCTGTGAAGCAAGGGCTTTTTCTGTGTGGCAGACACCGGCTCCATATGTGCTGAGCGGAGCTGGTTTCATCGTCGCTTTGATAGCCTTTGGTTTCGCCTTTCTGGTTTGCTCCTACAGGAGGAACTCTCACAGTCGTCAGTCAGAGGAAAATAACATGAGAACAGTGCATGGTAGGCAATCAGATATTTGTTCAGATGATAAAAAGGAAAAATTAATTGTGATTATGGCCGGTGATGCCATGCCTTCCTATATCGCTACGCCATCCTTTCTGTCTGCAAAATGAAAGAGCAAGCACACTGTGTATACATAATTCTTTGATTCTGTAATGTAATGCTGCTAAACAAGTGTTTTAGTAATTTATAACATTGTGTATACATAATTTGTTGATTATGTAATGTAATGATGAGAAACAAAGGTTTTAGTTATTTATATTTTTTTTTTCAAAATTGAAAAAAATACTTATATTCACTTATAAAGAGTCTTTTACAGTAACAAGATTGTTGTAACAGCACTTGTTACTTCCCAATTACATAGTCAATTATATGTTATATGAGGTAAGAACTACAAAACACAAAAATTACATTTTCCATCACTGAATTTATAAGTACACTTGGCATAAAGTACAGATCTCTTGCATTTCAAAACATATTTGATAAAGATTAAGCTCTGTTTTTTCTACTTTGCTGCAGCTATTTAATAGTAGATTGACAAATTTTCAAATCTCTCAATTTGTTTTTTCATACCCACTACAAAATATATTCCTTCTTCCTCCATCTGCAAGGCTTGTTTTGATAATTGATCTGCTTCCTTGTTATATTCTCTATGGGTGTGTTGTGATTTAAGCTGTTGAAATTTTCTACTTAATGCACGAATCTTTGTCATCCATGGCTGAAGTGATACCACTTGTAAATTGTTTAAATGTAGAAACCAGTCAATAACAATCTTTGAATCTCCTACCAGTTGTATGCTTTTTACCTTTTTGTAGACAACAAAAAATAAGATACACCATAAAGCTAAGAATTCACCCCTAATATTTCTTCAGACAGTTCATCATTAGACTGAAAGTACCCATTGTGCCCTCACATTATGAGGCTATGTGAAAGAAACCTACTGCGAGATTCAACTCTAATAAAGACCCTACTGCGAGATTCAACTCTAATAAAGGGGGTCGAGTAATCCTATCATGAGGGACAAAAAATTTGTTTTTGTTTACCCTCAAGTCTTGTAAGATTCTATTACAAACCTTTATCTGAGAAGTTGGATGATCCTCAAAGATTACCAAGTCCCTGTGCTTCCATATCTCTCAACAAATGTAACAAGGCATTTCTTTCCATAATTCCGACTTACTAATCCAAATCTGAAAGCAATCAATTAGTTGACCATCCTCCCAATATTAATTAGATTTTGTTCCTTTAAAATTAAGTGCCAAATATCTTTGGTGAAATTACAGTGAACAAACAGATAATTTAGAGTTTACTCAGCTTCACCACAGAAAACACATCTACTAGGACCAATTACTCTTCATTTGGTCAAAATTTCCCAAATACTTTTTGTTCTAACATTAACCAACATATTTATATAAAATTGTTTGTTTTGGCTCACTTAATTTAAATGTTTTAAAATTTTAACTGTTTTTTCCCATCGTTATTATTAGAAACTTAGAAAAATAATTAGCATGATAAATTAAAGTAGTTCAGCATGCAAATTCTCTATGTAATTTTTTTGAAAACTAAAATAATTTATGCATTCTGAACAATAATTTGATTAATATAAAATTACTATTTTAAAAACGATACCATTACCCGATTAAATGATAGTTGCAACAAAAAGTTAAAAAACATAGAACATGTGAACTACACCTTTAACCTTTTCGCTGATCTCAATTTCCCATTCATTTCAGGGTCTCAATCAATATATCGTTGCAGGGTGTTCTGATATCTCCATAATTAATAATATAGTAACCACAGATAGCTGGTCAGCAGCAACAGGTTTTTTTGTGAGTTAAAAATAAATATCAAAGCTTTCGCAATAAGCTTGAAAAAATACAACCTTCTATAAATATAAAACTTTGCTCTTTTAATTATTATTATTAAGATAATCTGCTTCTTTTTACTAAAATAATCTATCTTTTTCTTTAAAGTTATCCCCGACACCTTTTTCTTTCGCTACATACACCACCACCAGCTCGATCTCCTTTTTTCCTCTCGAATGAAATGTGATATATTCCATCACCATCGTGTAATTTTTAATTTTTAATTATGAAGCGTTGAAACACTTCTTATTTTATTTTTTTTTGTTGTTGTTGAAGTTTCAGTATTTTTTAATTTCTTTTAAGGATTATCATAATTTATTTGTATATGTGTAGATTGGGTTTAGAGATTTGGTGTTAATGGATTATTATTTTTTGGATAATTATTATAAGAATTTTTAATTTTCAATTATAAATGTCATATATATATATATATATATATATATATATATATATATATATATAT
>JZKD02S1929841.1:205620-231392 GCA_000966675.3 Picea glauca
GTGTGAGAGGAAGGGGGAAGGTGGGTATATATATATAAATAGAGAAATAGGGGGAGCGTATATGAGAGAGAGGAATGGGGATACAATGAGCGAGAAATGGAGGGAGATACAGAGTGAGGATGAGAGAGGATTACATGAAAAAGAGAGAGGGGGGGAGAGGGAGATAAGGGGAGGGATGGAAACAACAAATAAGAGTATAAGAAATATTGAGAGTGAGATGGAGAGATAGAGGATAGGGGAGAGAGAGAGGGAGGAGGGAAATAAGGGGAGGGAGGTTGAGAAAGCTAGGAACATCGAAAGAGAGGTTGAGAGCGAGATAGAGAGAGATAGAGAGGGAGGCTGAATGATAAAGAGAGAAAGAGGGTAATAGAGAGAGAGTGAGAGTGAGACTAACAAAAAGGAGAGAGAGAAAGAGAGGTGGGAAACAGGTGGGAGAGAGTGGGAGAGTATTGGGGGAGGGATTGAAAAAGGGGAAGAGGGAGGGGGAGAGAGATAGAGAGAGAGAAGCAGGGAAGGAGGGAGTGAGAGAGAGAGGGGGGGTAGGGAAGGAGGCAGGGAGGAGGGAGAGAAATATATGGAGGGATAGAAAGAGATGGATAGATTCGAAGAGGAGGGATATAAAGAGGGAGTGGGTGTCAAAGTGTGAGGCATAGTGAGGAAAATTCTAGGTCTAGGTCATGGTATAATTCTAGATACAGGTCTGGGTGTAGGTGTTGACATGATTTTCGATGTCTAGGTGAAGGGACATTTTTTCCTTAACATTCCCTTCCTTTCCATGTACACAAATTTTTAGTGTGTGAGAGTGTGAGAGGGAGAGAGAGGAAGAAAAAGAGGGGAGGTAGAGAGTGAGTGTGTTAGAGTATATGAGGGAGAGAGAGGAAGACATACAGGGTAGATAGAAAGTGTGTGTGCTAGAGTGTTGGACGGAGAGAGATGAATACAAAGATGGTAGGTAGAGATTGAGTGTGTTAGAGTGTGGGAGCAAGAGAGAGGAAGGCATAGAGGGGGGATATAAAGTGTGTGTGTGAGAGTATGGGAGGGAGAGAGAGAAAGGAATAGAAGGGAAGTAGAGAGAGTGTATGAGAGTGTGAGAGGGAGAGAGAGGAAGCTAGAGAGGGTGGTAGAGAGAGAGGTAAATGTAGGAGAGAGGGGTAGATGTAGGAGATATAGAGGAGAGATAGTGGGAGGGAGGGGGAGAGAGAGAGGGAGGAGGGGGGAGAGAAAAATGGAATGAGAGTGTGAGAAGGGGAGAGAGAAAGATGAAGAGGAGGCATAGAGAGAGTGTGTGAGAGGGAGGGAGAGGGATACATAGGGGGGGGTAGAGAGAGGGATAGTGAGAGGAAGGGAAGCAAAGAGGGAAACATAGAAGGTGAGGTAGAGAGAGAGTGAGAGGAAGGGGATGATATAGAGGGAGACAAAGAGCGGGAATAGAGAGAGAGAAACAAGGGAAAAGAGAGATTGAGACTGAGAATAACAATGAGGAGAGAGAGAAATGGTGAAAGAGAGAGGGTGGTGTAATATGAGAGGGAGGGACAAAGGGGAAGAGAGAGAGAGAAAGAGAGAGTGGAAGAGAGGGGCAGATAGAGAGGGAGTGGGTGTAAGAGTCTGAGTCATATCAAGGAAAGGTCTAAGTCTAGTTCTTTTCATGCTTTGTGATGTCTAAGTATTTCCATGTCTAGGTCTTACCATGTATAGGAATGTGAGAGGGAGATAGAAGAAGACAGAAAGGGGGGGTAGACGCAGAGAGTGAGAGGGAGACAGAGAGGGGGGGTAGATGTAAGATAGAGAGAGAGACGTGTAATGGAAAAGAACAAATAACTTATAAGAGAACATGCACTCTCTTAGGAATGCGTGTGTGTTCCTATAGAGCATGAACACTACTAGGAATGTGTGCATGTTCTTTTAATTATTATTTTTTTGGTTGGGATTTACAACGTGTGTGTTGACTTGGTTTCCTCGAATTTAGGTTCAGGATGAAAAACCTAGTGGTTCGGTCTACAAATTGATAAAAACCTTCATTTTTGTGAATACATATTTATATCACTGTCTTTGACGTTATTTTTCTATGGGATCAACAATTCAATTGTTCACAAAACGAGAAACATAGATAGATTTGGCTATTCAAATTCCAAATATATATATTTTTTTAAATTAATATTGTTTACTATTTTTATTCTATTTTTTTCTTCACATATCCCCAAATCCTAGAATACATACCTCTCTTATTTATGCTATAACTTTTTTTCAGCTTAACCATTTATCGAATGAGTTACATGTTGCACTAGAGGACACTCATATCTACGATTTGAAAAAAAAAATATTTTGGGGATTTTAAGACCCTCTTAGATTGCATGAACAAAAGAAGTAATTTCAACGATATGTTGACTCTGACAATTTAAAAAAAATGTAAAATTAATATTATAAATTTCCAAAAAATACACCAGACTTAAACAATGGGTCATATAATTTTTTTTTTGTAAATAAAAGAGAAAATATGTATTACCTTAAAAAATTAAAAAAAGTACAATGATCCTTGCTTGACACATCTTCGGCCACAACATGGAAACCAAAATAGGTAGTTCGCCAAAACATTTAATAATCATAACAATTTTTTCATAGTTCATCTTGCGAGATGTCATATTACTAACATTAGACGTGTCTGGTGCCATGCACCAGAGCTCATGGCCACCATGGTTGTATCTATAGATCATAAAACTTAACAAAACTAAAAAGTGTCTAATCCTAAGATGTAAACTGAGAGGAGAAACTAGAAATTTGGCAAACTCGTAAGTCCATCGATGTTGTAGGTGAAGACAAACTCCTATCCATAGGTTGGACATCAAGTTTTATTTGGAGCATCTGAAAATGCATCGAACAGGAGTTCCATGCGTCGAATGAGAGTGTATTGATTATGAGTTTGATCCTCGAGTATTCTCCACATATCAAATATTAGTTTCAGGTGGTCATCCAAAAAGCGATGAGGGTTGGGCATAATATTCTCAATTTTCCCATATCCTTATGCTTCCTCGTCCAGCCCAGGGATAGAGTTCCTAAATATCCAATATGCCATCCAACTAGGGGGAATTCATTCCTCCACCAAGCAGCTTCCATGCCCAATAGACTAGACTTGGGGCCTGGTTATGATACTAGGCTTGAGCGAGGTGTTCGAGGGATACTTATTAGGAGGAGGAATTCATTCTTCCACTAGGAAACTTCCCATGCCATGCATATTTTCATAAGGGGAAGGAGGCAAGTTTTGGGCATTAGGGGGGCAAGGGGAGTTTCAGCCCAATTATGGACTCTTATAGGGGAGCCAATCTAAGGGAGGGGCTTCCAAGAGTTAGGGTGGTTGTGCCTCATAATGAAACTATAATACAATGGCCCCCTTTTGGGTTTGTCATGCTCTTTGGGCATGATTGAAGGATACATGTTAATATGGGGCAACATAGGCGAATTCAAAGCTAGTGGAGTTACACAAGTGAAAAGGAGAATGAGAGAGGTGACCAGTGGTGGGAGGAGGTTCACCGAAGGAATGCAAAGGAGACTGAATGAACTAGAGAGACAACACAACTTGGTAAATGACATAATACCCTAGAGATATTACCTTCATAGCCACTGATTGAATGTTGTTGGGGGATGCCATGAAGGCCATAGTGGCATTATCCTAAGGACGAGTCCCCGCCTCAAATCTCCAGAGATGGTTCACATGCATATCCATTAAGTTTTTGAAGGTAGAGCAATGCACTACCATAAGTGTGATTGTAAGGTCCTTCATTCAAATGGTTCAGGGATGAGGGCGACGACTGGGGTAATAACTCCCCAGGCTGCATGCGCGCCACGTTTCTCACTTTTTCCATATGTCACCCCATCCAGGGAAAACAATGGATTATATAAAAGTATACAAGATTTTGGAATAAAATTCCATCATTAAGGTACTCAACACGTGCATGAAC
Source organism: Picea glauca (assembly GCA_000966675.3). NCBI lineage: Eukaryota > Viridiplantae > Streptophyta > Pinopsida > Pinales > Pinaceae > Picea > Picea glauca. Next base: position 209,574 of record JZKD02S1929841.1, read on the forward strand.
AAAAACATATACCTTTTATTTTTTGGAAAAACTAAGATACAACTATTATAAAAATAAAACTGGACACAATTATTCACAATTTATATGAATAGAAGTTGTATATTCGTAAAGTTAATTCAATTTCCCACATTTTATCTTCGTACACCACATTCAAATTCATTGTAAAAGTGCCTTGAATAATCCCTCCAAGTTAATGGATTCTTGTTTTTCCAGGTTTTCATTTCCACTAATGTGTCATGAGAGACCATCATTAGCCTACACTCACCTTGCGGTACTTCAAAACCATGTGCCTCTTGAAGTCTTAATAACTAACTTTTTGCACAATTTATGGAAGATTTTGGTGTACTCCAACACTATGAAGTCTCTCTCCCGATGAACAGTTTCCCAACTCGTGTAATGGTCATCATATTTTCCAACATGGTATTATTACTCCTTAAGGGAATCAACAAAATCCACCTATGAGGGTCCTGGCCCAAATATTACAGACTCATCTTCGACATGTTCCTCATAGTAAGTCTTCCACCAAACTTAAACATGGGGAAGGGATTTAAGGAGAATGAAGGTGATTTTTTCACTATTGGAGAAATTTTGGATAAAGAAATAATCCTCTGTAAGACTAGAACATTTTTCCAAAGTGTTGACATCTATATGGCCCTTAAATAATGGAATATCAAAGTTAAATTGTACCTTAAAGGGTCTCTCACCTCCAAAGTGGGTCCTCATTGAAGGTGCCTCCGTTGATATTGGCATTCGTCGAAGGATCTAGGAGAAATTATTCATCATTTCATTCCTCTATCACGCAATGGATTCCTTCAGCAATAGTTTGATAGGATCTCTTGATCCCTTGTCTCTCTTTTATTTTTCCATGGAAGGCAACTTGGGTCGACAAGAGTATTCTTCCCAAAACTCAAACAAATCAAGACCCAACTCTCGATAGTCTGACCTCGTGGGGGATATGCATAAAGAATAATAATACAATTAAACTTATATTCTATTAATGATTGTCTCGAATCAAAATACTATAAAAAGAAAAGCACACAAGCTATCTAGAATGGTGGTAGCTTATCCCTGAAGGAAGAGATGTGTCAGGATATCCTCATTTGTAGGAAGTTCATTACAAATAGGTTGAAAATGCATTTTAACATAAATAATCAATGAGAGAAACCAAAACATCCAAAACCCTAACCCAAAAAGATGAAACGCCAAAAGTTTAAGGTTTGTGGGCAATGATGTGGTTAGTTGACACATCAACTTGCCCGGGGCATAACATTTGCATACGATCTCCATTTGGGGAACTCAGTAGCCTATTGGAAAGCTATATGCAGGAAGTACACATTTTGAATGGCCTAACATCTACCTCTAATTATTTGGTAGTCATTGTCATGCCAAAAATCATCGATTATGGCCTCAAATTGTGCTAGAAGTTTGGGACCCAAAAATCTGTAGAAAAACTACCAACATGTGGAACCATTATGAATTAGTGGAACAAGTGGGTGGCCATGAGTATATACCTAGATCAACATGGGAACCAACAATGATTCTGCAACAATTTCCTCACCTCCATCCTTGAGGGAAATGTTTCGTTAAAGGGGGGCGACATGTTAGGGTTCAACCCTAGCCTCTCTACTTTAATCTACCTAGGAGTTAGTTAATTAATGTGTGTAACCACCTTCTTTGAATAAGTCTCATTAGATAGTAGTGGTTATTTATTTCATATGAAAGGGCCCTTTTTATTAAATAAGGTCCATTAGCTAGTCGATACTCATTAATGATGGGATGATGAGTACTAAGTATCTATTTAAAAATATAGGAGACTACAAAATGTTGAGGTTAAGTCAAGTATTATTGTATTTGGAGCTCTCATCTCTCAAAAGTCACCTCATCTTAAAAGTAAAATGAACATTGCTTTATTTATTTTAAATATCATTAATACAAAACTTTAATATGCATATTTTCTCTCTTGTATCTAGTTTTATGCATTTATTATCTCTATATATTATTTCAAATTTAAATATTAAGTAACACTACACTTTCACCATCTTAACAAACCACAATTTGCCATTTCATATATAATTCCTTCCTTAACTAAAATATTTCAAAAACAATTTACCATTTCCTAAAATTTAAATATTAAATATTAAGTAACACTACACTTTCACCATCTTAACAAACCACAATTTACCATTTCATTTCCTATAGTTCCTTCCTTAACTAAAATATTTAAAAACAATTTACCATTTCCTATATAGTTCCTTCCTTAACAAAAATATTTCAAAAATAATAAACTTTTCTCTTATTTAAACATCCTAGTGTCCAATCAATTTGCTTTGCGATAGGTGTGAGCGTAAGTTGTTCTACAAACAAGGATCCCTTGTATTCAATTGTTTTTGGCACCAAAATTGCCAAATGTTTCTGCACATTGTTTTCAAACCATTCATATTAATGAACACTAAACTCTTATCGAGCTTGTTGATGCCAACACTTGAAATTGAAGACATACTCTTTGTTGTTCATATGAAGGTTGCATTAAATGTAAAAAATTATTGGCATCTCGATGTCCTCTGTGGAGGGAAATCTAGTTCGGCCATGCCATGGCCTTATTCCATTGGAATAATCCATGGCAGGTTAATCAATTGGAATAATCCTCTGAAGTCATCTCATCCATCATCATGAGAATGTCACAGAGTAAAGGTCTAAACATTTTAGGTTTTGGTATTTTTTTATATTTTATTTTTTTAGATATTTGTTCTAAATTTAGTTAAAATTTGTTGAATTTTGATATTTTCTTGATTAATTTTATGTAATTAAAATATTTTAAGAATTTTTTAACACATTGAATCCATTTTTACACTAAAACATGTAATTTAAAAAATAAAAAATTATAATTTGATATAGATTAATCACTAAATTCCAACAAAAACATAAACAATTAGAACACTCTAAAACAAATATAATCATTTATATGTCAGTATTTCATCCGACATCCAACCTTAAATAGCTATTATAAAAGACCATTCATAAAAGAGGAACTCGCTCATGAATGCCAGTCTTAGATTATGGCCGGTGATGCCATGCCTTCCTATATGGCTACGCCAGCCTCTCTGTCAAAGAGCAAGCACATTGTGTATACATAATTCTTTGATTCTGCAATGTAATGCTGCGAAACAAATGTTTTCGTTATATAAAGTTGTATGTTTTCGCTCGCTTAATTTAAACGTTTTAAGTTTTTAAAAAAATTTTAAACTGGTTTCTTTCGAAATTTATTTAAAAATTTATAAAAATAATACGAATGGTACATATAACATACATATTTCCTATCTAGTGATTTAACATTCATATTTCCCATCTAACTAGAGGCTAAACGATTCTCAAAAAATAATTTGATTAATGTAAAATCACTATTTTATCAACAATAATATTACCAGATTCGATTCAAATGATGATCGCAACAAAATATAAAAAACCCATAACATTTGAACTACACCTTTTACCTCGCGCATCTCAGTTTCCCATTTCCCATTCATTTCAGCAATCAATATATCGTTGCATGGTGTTCATTTGATATCCCGATAATTAATGATAGAGTAACCACAGATAGCTGGTCAGTAACAACAGGTTTTGTGAGTAAAAAATAAATATCAAAGCTTTTGCTAAAAGTTTGAAAAAATACAACATTTTATAAATACATAAAATTTGATATTTTAATTATTACTAGCACAGCTGCTAACTCACTGCTGAAAACACCAAAAGGTATCGGCTGGAAAACCGTGCCCCCAATATAAAACGTATGTGGTAATCCATAATCCATCTCTGGTAATATGAAACGTTTGGGTGCATGGTTTAATCCTACTTAATCATTTAAACGTGGCATTTACATATCCTTACAGTAATTTTTTAATGTGATTAGGTAAATGTTAAAAAGTAAACATAATAACTGATGCCTTGATAAATGCAAGAAAGTTATGAATAATAAATCTGACCCAAGAAAGTTATGAATAATAAATCTGACCCATTGATTTTGGAGGACGACTAAGAATATGCCAGCATCTTCAATACATAGCCATCAGATTAAGGTTTAAGATTAAATAAGGTTAAAATATCATTAATTGTGCCCATTATCAATATGTGTACGCCTTTCAACTTAACTAGCACAGCTGATAGTGAACCCCTAAAAGCTTACTGCAAGTCAGGATTCATAATGCAAGTCGATGTTGCAGTGCTGGTTAATAACTCTTCGAAGTGCAAGACACTAAACTTCTCAAGTATTGTTTTCCGCTTTGGATCCACAACAGGAAAATTGTGTGTGACGTCAGCTTGTGCTGCTCTCATCGCTGCTGTCCATATATCTGGATTCGTAGGACATTGAAAATGACCAGATGGAATGGCGCCGAAAATATTGGGGTTAGGGATAGTACCATGAATAGGTGCGGGTGCAGTGCGGGTGTAAACGTAATGTGCGGGAGCAATGGCCTGAGCTTGGAGGTGTGGCAGGAGGACTTGGACTAATCCCAGCCAGAGGGCTGATGATTAAGATGGACTTTGGAGCTGTAGAGTAAGATAGCAGCGTTATCATAAGCTTGTTTGGCTGTAGCAAACGTGCTCAGTCACAGGTTTAAGAATAAGAAAAGATTGATTGTAATTATGGGGTTGTAAATTTGTAATTTCAATTAAGTTTGTTAATCATTTGAATATTATAATTAGATGGTTACACAGTAATTTTTTAATCACATTAATTAAATGTTAAAAAGTAAATAGGTTAACTGAACTTTTTAAAAATGCTATGAACATGAAATCTAGTTCATTGATTTAAAAAGAAAAAGTATGCTAACATCTTCAATTGTTAACCATATAATTGAAATTTATGATTAAAAGATTATTAAATATACTCATTCTCAATAAATGTAACTTTAAATTTTCAATATAATTAAGATAATCTATATTTTATTAAGATAATCTGTTTTTCTCATTAAATCCATCTCCTTTTTCCTCCTAAATGAAATGTAATATATGCCATTACCATTGTTTTTATTTTTTAAATTATAAGGGGTTAGAAACATTTTTTAATTTTGATTTTTGGTTGAAGATTCAGGGTTTTTCATTTTCTTTCAAGGATTATTTTAATTTGTTTGTATAGGTGGAGATTGGGTTTAGAGATTTGGGGTTAATGGATCGTGAGACCATAAGTATCTAGGCCTGAACAATGAAAAAGTAAGCCTGTCTCACCCCATATTTTCCGAACAAATAAATAAAGATTCGCTCGAAGCTCTGGGTCAAAAGAAAGGGCAGTGTATAGGGGTACTAACTCTCAGTCTGTCAGTAAAAGCACCCGTTTATCGACCATGTCCGGCAAACAGTTCTTGTTCTAAAGAAGATTGATAAAGTAATATACGGCATAATCATATGCTTCCTAAAAAATATAAAAGAAGGGTTATCCCCCCGGCCCAAGAAGCAATATAAAAGAAGCGCTATAATCGTGGTGTTGTCTTTGTGCTGTAAGAAAGAATAAATGGTATCCCGTCTCCCGGCCCAACTGAAAGGTAAATAGTGGACAATCATTATAAGAATCCTAAATTTTAAATGTCAAAGATATTGGATTTCTAAAAATAGAACCTATCAAATTGCCTTTCCTGATTGGTATCTAAAAGAGATACATCTCAAAACTATATATTTAAATTAGTGTAAATTTATCATTTTATATATAAATATATTAGCTAATTAATATTTTTATATAAAAATTAGTTGTTGTCAATATTGTTTATATATTTGGTTAATATATGTTAAGTTAGATCTCTACATTAAGAGATTTACTAGAGCTGTCAATGTGAAGAATCATCCCTTCCTTTTTCTAATAATTTTTTCTAATAAAAAATATTTTTAACAATGAAAAACATTTTATTTGCAACAAAAATAAAACCAATATTTTTATAAAGGATTTGAAAAATGAATTAAATCTTTAATATGTAATAACATTCTTGTAAATCTTTTTCATAACTTTGTTTAGATTTGTATGAACAAGTACTTTCTTGGAACTTCATGTAAAAGGAAAATTTAAATGCCCAACCTTTCTTATAAAAAAGAGTGAACTTTTCTCTATAAAAATTAAGTGTTTAATGAATATAAAAAAATACTTACAAAGCACCAATTAAATGAAAACAAAAATATTATATAAATAAAAACAAATGAAGCCTCTACACCTCTATAAATTCAATTTTAAAAAAATTTGAATGCAAATTTTAGTTGGAAAATCTAATTTACTCATTTGAATATATTCATTCTAGTTATTAAATACTAATTGTATATAATTTATATTTACATAATTTTTCAATTTACTCATTTGAACATATTCATTCTAATTATTAAATACTAATTGTATATAATTTATATTTAGATATGTTATATCTAGACTATATGAGGAGGAGGTTCATAGAAATAATTGTTAGAAATAATTGTTGGTATGCTATTGGATCCTAATTGTTAACTGTTAACCTGTGTGTCTTCTCATTGTTACACATTAACAAATCAAAATTATTGGTATCAAAATGGTTGGTATGCTATTTGATCCTAAATGTTAACATGTGTGTCTTTTTACTGTCACACGATAACACATCAAAATTAGAAATAAATTAGTGTAAAGTTATAATTTTATATAAAAATGTATAAATTAATTAATTAATTAATATATATTTTGAACCACTCTAGTTTAGTCTAAAACTTCATGAAATTAATGGAAGTGTGATGTAACCAAGATATTCTATACCTACTAATAGTAATTGCAAAATTTTAAGAGAGGAAATACCATTTTTTCTAGAAAAGATAACATGTGTTCAATTATTAGTGTCCTACCCTAACCCCCTAAGTAAATAGATAGGTTCTTATGTATGGAGGCCATCTATGGTAAAAAAGGTCGAAGTAGTATGATTATAAGAAGACTTGCTAGAATGTTCTTCCTCCTAGAATTTTTTTTCTCTAGAATGTTCATATGAGGTAGATAGGACTATATAAAGAAGTAGAAGAAATGCAAAGAGATGTCTTTGAAGTATATTATAATAAGTTCTCTATTCATTTGAAGGTTTCCCCCTTAGAGAGACAAGTGAACATGTATCTCATCAATAAAGTTATAACATTTTGGGGTTTTATGGTTCTCCCATTGGTTATTATGGTGCTAATATGTCATGCTTGCACTAGATCTTGGTAGACTCTATTAATTATCCTCAACATCTTCCATTTTACTAATAAATAACATTGCAAGTGGTATTAGAGCACTTTATCAATCCAATATTTTAGATCATTTATTGAGACTAGAGATCCATTTCATAATCTATAAATAACATAATGATTTATCATTCAACACATTAATCTATGGTCGGTGGGGAATACAGACATTAAATGCAAGTAATTTGACTCAGTCTGACATCATTGTAACACATATTGGTACACTTTTGAGCAGTACATCATTACACAACACCTGTATGCAAAATTTCACTTCCATGTACCCTAGGGTATATCATATGTCCCTTAGGTTAGCTAATATTAGCTTTCTATAATCCCATTAACGGTCTTGCTACTATAGTACACTGACAATGGCACTTAGGAAGATTACTCTCTAGCATGACTAAGGGTACACTCAAGCCTCCTTGGTTAATGCTATGAGAAATTGGGCTGAGTACTATTGTTGGGACCCACACATATATTAAAGAGATATATCACTTGACACTCCATTTCCCTAAAGACTCTCAAAAACCTACTCCACATTGCTGGTCAACAAAATTCCTATATAAATACTTGTATTGAGATTTTTTTCATTTTTCCAATGGAAACCCTTCTTGTTTCTACTAGCCCAGAAAATTCCTACATAAATTGTGGCATTGAGAATTTTATAATTCTGTTAGTGTAATATTATGTAGATGGGAGTATAAATCAACAAGAGTTAAAAAAAGAACAATAAAGTATGGGTCCTATCAACACCCTTATTTGTGACTTATGTCAACAAAATGCTTTTGTTGAGTTGATCACCTTGGTACCACTCTATACTAACCCTTTTTGTAGACCTACACCACTATAACTACTTAAGGCACCAAGATAGACACCAGAGTATGCCCCGTGGAAACTCAGTGTGATGAGTTGAAACAAAAAATAGATCATAACCACTCTTCTACCTAGTAAAATATTGCAAACATCAATAACAAGATCAACAAAATAGATTCACTCCTAGACCATCTATCCAAATTTATGGATATGAAAAATCAATTTGTTAGTTATCCATGGTAGGACCATCCATCCCGAAAGGAAGGAGAGGAATCATCCAATCCCATAGGGCCTCACACTACCCTACTTGTTCATGAACTTATGAATCAAATATGAAATAGACTCCTCAAAGCGTATCTCAACAAATTTGATGGATCCAACCCCACGGGTTGTGCCACTCGAGGAAAAATTAGTTTTCCTTGCATGGAATCAAACATGAATTTATGAAACTTTGTGTGGGTGTCTTATATTTATATATTGAACATTGACAATGGTGGCAATGGCATAACAACTCCCAACAAGGTCATATTGCTTGGACACAATTTGTCTTAGAGCTCTATCAATGGTGGAAATTATATTGCTCCATTGTTGTTGATCATTAATGAACTTTGAGATCAATGATGTAAATTTATTGCGTACATTCATGAGGTTTGTTATCCCATGGTTATAGCCATGATTATATGGATCTAGAGCCAACTGGGATAAATGTCAGAGTTAATACTTAGTTCATGGCCCTTGGCACATGGGAAGTGTGGAGTGTTGGATTTCCAAAGGTCTTATGATGGACAGTGAGAAAAGAAAGTAGAAAATGTAAGGTGCTGGGAGGAGGATGAATACCTATACGTGATTCATGAAGTTCCTATGAACTTCATAGAGATGAGTTTTCAAAGCAATGTAGGGATTATGGGGAGAGAGATGTTACACATTATTTTCGTCATCCCTATGACCATTAATGATGTAAACCTGTCTGTAATCTTCAGAGGGGTCAGTGGCTTGAGTTCCTGAAGAAATAAGGGAGAAGAAATTTTCTTGAGAAAAGAAGTTGCATTCTCCGTTGTAAAAACCCTATTAAAAGGGATTTTCGCATGCTGCACTATGGCTAATGTGTGAGAATTCCTGATTTTTGCAGGCTACACCATAGCTGGGTTGTGAGAGGTTCATAGGTTGATCTATAGGAAGGGTGAAAGAAGGCTCATACGTGGGAAAAAAGAGCATCTTCTCGATGCTTCTAGAAGGAGAAACCTCCATGGTGAGGTGGCATTCGAATGGTTTGGATCTTACTCACTTTCATGATTTGGTGTGATCATCCTAGCCTGCTCACCTTATTCTCTTCAACTTATAAAAGGAGAGGAGCTCTCATGGAGAAAGTTGGGGCTTGGATGAGATGAGATTTTGATTTTGGAGTTTTTTCGATTAGCTTGGATTGGATTGAGCTTTGGAAATTGTTAGCTTGGCTAGATGAGACATTTTGTCAAGATAGATTGGGAATATTATCAGATCTATGCTCTCAAAATTCTTGGAGTGGAAGTGTGTGGGGAACGAAGGACAGTTGGAAGGGACTTTACAAAATCAAGGCCATGGTTGTAATCTCTCTTTTACATTTAATATGATACAGTAATATGATTCTTTCCTATAAAGTTTGTTGTGTTTTATTGTATGAGTCCCTGATCACATACATAGGTTTATATTGAGATTATGCTATTACTATCACTTTGGTTGGTTGCGTTCTTTTGCAGGATCATCATTGTATGAGTGTTGGAATGGAGCTAGGATGACGATGGAGAGATGAATCGTCGTTTAAACAGTATGTCACCTATCCCTCTTTAGTTAGTAAATTCAATATCTAAAACTTAAGGAAAGAATCATGTTCTGGTGTGTTTTGTTCTAGATCTAGGTGGATCTAGGGAGATCTGTTAGTGTCTGCATATACCGATTTATCTTATAACAAAATTGGCGACTCTGTTGGGGAACGGATTGTTTCCTAGTTAGTCTAGTTTCCCTTTCTTTGATTGATTGATTTCTAGTCTCTGATTCTGTGGGAGGTCCACCCAGATTCTCTGGATCTAAAAGTTCACTTATTAGACTCTTTTGTCCTTTTCCAAATTATCTTTGATTTCAAGCAGTCTCACACTGTACTGGTCTATAGCCTGCGAAAACCCCTCAGTTTTGCTCCCTATTGTGTAATCCAGTGCGACATGTTCACACCCTACCTGTGTCCAACCTGTGAACTCCACTAATTTTCTCACTACACCCTATAGCTAGGCTGTGAACCCATTTGAAATTTTTGTTTGGAATTAGGCTTTCCTATCTTTTGATGCCCAATTTTTCTTTGATCAGATAGATTGAACTTTTGGAGCCTATATTGATCTGTTTACAGTCTGCTTGACATTCTTTGAGTTGCTTTTAGCCATCTTTGCATTGTTTGGTTTTGAAGGATTAGTCTCTTGATTTGCGTGTCTTTCAATTCCAAATCCTATGTTTTCTTTAGAATTGTTTAGGGAAAGATCATATTTCTTCTGAATAGTTCGCTTTAAAAGAAAACTTTTAGTTTGGGTTTATTTCTTTTAAGAAGGTTCATTATTGCTTTTAGTGAAACTTTTTGAAACAAAAAGATTTAATTTCTTGCTTTATATTGGATTGTGGGCATCCTTGCATTTGAAGTAGAAGAATTGCATGATTCTTGGAATTTTTTTATCTTAAATTGTGAAACAATTTCCCCCTCGTGGCCATGAATCATGCATTGGTGTACAGTCTCTTTTGCTCATTTCTTGAAAATATTGATATTGATGAGTTTTAAGATTTTGGGACATTGTACATCTGGGAATGATAAATGTTTTCTCCTTCTCGTAGCATGGCTTTCATTGAAATGAAAATATTGCATTTTCATCTCTTTGCATAACTTTCGAGTTGGTCAAAACACCATATTATCCATGCCATTTTCCATTTGAGTAACTACAACCTTAAAAATAAAGTGCTTATAAAAATTGATTCGACATTTTTATATTTTTTGGTAGCAAACCTACATTAGATCAGTTGTAGGGTTCTTGAATGGGTGTGAAATATAACTTTCCAAAGCTGCAAACAAACATAGTATCTTGTGATAGGGAGATTTAAATCCACTTACTACATTTTGTCCTGTGAAGCCCTTCTCACACAAGGGTCAATCACGAGGTCGCATGTAACATCCCGCTCTGGCGCACTAAGTGAACTTATGCTTTGAGGACACTTGCTCGCAAGTGATCCAAATTATTATGCTATTAAAACTTTTGATTTTGATTATGAGGCATTATGGGTTGATGACATGTTGTTTTACTGCATTGACATAGACATGTGTTATTGACTCGGTTTACTAAGTGTGCAGGATTTTGGACCTCGAGGATGCAGAGGCATCGATCAAACCCCTTGGAGTCTGGATCGAGTCAGGGAGTGTACCATTGGGGTTTGATTGTTTTACTGTGATATTAGTGCATCTGATTATATGATATGATATGGATATGTTTTGACATGATTTGTTGATGATGTAGGCAAAAGATAGCTTGCCGACCAGATACAAAGGTGGAGTAAAGGGGTCACGCACGACTACCAGATATGTTGAGGGAGAGGTGTGGACAACAACCTTCCCACAGCCTACTAGCACTCCCGTCGTGACTCAAATTGTAGGTTAATGTTTACCTAGTTCGAGAGGACCCACAATGTCGTGAGGGCAGACTACGACAGTAGCTCACGATGATTCTAAGGGGCTCGCAATAAGTGGGCGGGCCTTATTCCTTAGAGGCCCTTAGTCTCCCACAAGTTCACCTAGCGGAGTATTGACTCCAGGGGTTTTTTATGTCTACCAAGTCAGTCAAGAGGCGAGTGGAACCCTTGGAGCACATGGTGCATCCTAAAGAGAACGTTGAGTGAGAAAAATGGACAGAGCCGAGTGGCACCCTTGGAGCACATACTGCGTCCTGAAGGGCATGTCAGGCAAGGGAAACAGATTGAGGCGAGTGGCACCCTTCGAGCACTTAGTGCATTCTGAAGGGCACATCGTGTTGTTTTGATAAATGAATGAGACTAGATGGCCTTAGGATGAACAATGTGATAAGAATTTAAAAAAAAACAAATTCCCTAATTAAATGTCGCCCAGTACGAAAATTAAAGGTCTAGTTCTAAATCATACTAGTGGTAAAATTTTATCCTTTTTATTAAATTTTATTTGATATATATATATATATATATTAAAAACAAAATAAATAAAGAGTATGATTTTCGTTAAATCTTGTAACATGGAGGGATTAAGAAATTTAATTTATTCAAAAAAAATAAAAAAATCTGTTGGAATACTTTAAAAAAAAGGGGGGGGATTAATTGTTTTATTATTTTTTGATAATTTTAAATATACTAATTAAATGAGAAAAGGGAAAAAGGGAACATAAGGGAAAAAGCAGAAAGACTAACTTAGTAAAGTATCTACCATTTAAGCGTTTTCTAATTTAAGCTGAACTAGCAATTTAATAATGGGGAAATCCATTAAAACCTGTAAGAGAATTTGGGGACACCTAGGAGTGATTCTAGGAGTAACTCTAGGTGGGTGAGGGAAATAAAGATAATTAATTAATTAAAGAAATTAATTTATGGAGGAATGAAGGGGATGGGTGACACTTGTACGGGGAGGAATTTTTAGGAATTGAATTTTAAAAACTTAATTAAATGAGATTTTAGGAAAGTAAGGAACCACAAAACTCTATATAATGAAGGGAGGAGATGGAGGTTGGATGGCTTCTGTTTGTGTAACGTTACACTGCAAAAATATCTACTTGACTGACTTAACTTGTGGGAGTTGTGACACCCAGCTCGGTGAGGAGTGGTAGCTTGGCATTGCGAGGCAAGCTGGGAGCTAGTAGAAATCTTTGGATAGTGAGTGTATGGTCCCTTTGCGGCTCAAGGGATAAGGGGGAAGAAGAGTACCCCTAGCATTGGTTGGGAGGTACTGGTGAAGTCTTGTCAGTTGACAAGAGGGAGTTGCACGGAGCGCGCGGATGTCACTTAGGGCGGGTGATTAGGAAATGGTATGCTCTCTTAATTTTGTGTAGTAGATGTTGTAGGTTTTATGCTTGGATCTTCATGTTTGATTATTTAAGTAAATTGATTGTTTAGATTGATGACTGAAACATTTCTTACCCTAGATCGACGATTGTTGACTCCCATGGCCTTCATTTTCAAGCATGCCTTGACCACCTTGTTGTGTTGATTGTGACCTTCATGGTTGTTTAGCCTTCATCCCTAGCTCACCAGTCGTCACTTGAGCAGTCGGCTAGGAGTCTAATCTATGGTTGTCACCTTAGTGTTAAAAGACCTATGGATCTCAATGCCCTGCTTTTTTGTGCGAGGATGATGAACTAAAGGACGAACCTATCAACCGTCTACCCCTTCCAATTGTTCCTGGTTGACTGGTGGTATTCCGCCTTTGCGAATGAATACTTCTGTGATTGTTTGTCCCTTCCTTTCGTGATCCTCTTTTACCCTCTGCATTGATGAAATTAACTCTTCATTTTTAATGTCCTTCCTGGTAACGATTTAAACCTACGTTTAATGTTTTTCTCTGCAAATTTATCTTATGTTTTTACACCTGCATTTTACCTATACTCCCACTCGATTTTACAGTGATACTTGCATCCTTTTTCTATGCATTAACCACCTCGTACTGCATTTCATTACCCTTATGTTGCTCTATGTTGGACAATGGATTATTCTCTTCTACTCTGCATGACGACAAATCCATTGCTAGTGACAATGTGTTATATATCTATACAACCTCATCACAAATTCTTGGAAAAAACGGTGTGTTAACCACAGACAACGAATATATGCTACAATGAACTTTACATGTGATGTATTCCTTGTTATATTTAATGATATCGATCCATTGAGGGCATTATCCCTGTATTTTTTTCATGATAGCAATTTTCTTTTTATAATGATATTGATGATTCTTGATTACAAGACGGTTATGTTTTTAGATAGCGGATGGGATAACTCCTAGATGAAAAGGGAAGTGATATATGTTTTGTTTGGTTAATCCATTAATGGACATTGATTCCAACTTCATCTTAGACAACGAGTTTAATCATTACTGCACCTAGATTTACAACAAATTTACCCTTGGTTTTTACATTAAAGATTGCGATTTCACCCCTCTATTTCACGGCTAGTCTGATGCTCTATTTCAGAGCTATTCTCGTGCTGTATTTCACAGTGATTTCGTGCTCTATTTCAAAGATAATTTCTTAATCTATCTCACTGCTATTTTTTGTATATATATTAGGTGGATAGTGATTTATTACGCCATCTTCACACCACCATCTTCGTGGTACACACACAACCTTCACACCATGATTTTCGTGTCTCTCTACACCGTATTTCCACCATGATTCCTTAGCGAATCACATAGGGTTACCCCACGACCTCTGGGCGAATTCACCCCACCTTCATGGCTGCATTTTTTTAATATGAGCATGTCTGCGTTTAAAGTGTTGTTTAAGGATGAAATTAATTAGCGAATTTAATATGCTTCTTACTCCATATAATCCTTTTAATTATGAATTTTTATATGCTTATTTAACATGCATTTTAATCCTTTAAGACTAGTGTTTTAATTCTCTGGTATAGTTGTTGAATCTGGCCTGTTAATGCTCTGAATTGAACTAAATTGTAATCCTTTAAAACTAGTGTTTTAATGCTTTGGTATAGTAGTTGAATCTGGTGTGTTATTTCTTTGAACTGAACTTAATTTTAATCCTTTAAGACTGGCGTTTTAATGCTCTAGTATAGTTGTTGAATCTAGCATGTTAATGCTCTGAGTTGAATTGAATTTTAATCCTTTAAGCCTGGTATTTTAATGCTCTGATATGGTCGTTGAATCTACAAGATGCAAGTTAAAATTCTTGCAGGAAGACAACATAGCTATAGGCTATGGAACAGTCAGAAACATTGCATTCATCCAGGGATGTGAAAAAGTGAGCATTACCCAATGCTGACAGACCACTATAATAATTGGAAAAGGTTTCAAATCTTTAGAAGTTATTTTCTTGGTAGGAAATACAAATTGTAGCAAAGTCAAAATATCCTACTTGGCAGTGAAGCTAAGAACTGTAAAGTCAAATGTTAATGTTAAAGTAAGTTCAACCTTCATTTATATCACCTTTATATGTTAATATTGGACTCTTTAAGGTCAACATGGGAACCGAACATCAACTAGTTGGGTATCAGACCGAATGAGAAATCTTAGTTTGCAAGCAATAAAACTTTTAGTAAAAGTGTAATTTACCAAGCCTTTTACATACCTAATTATGTAATTTGTTATGTTCATCTTTTAGCATTTTATTTATAAGGGATGTAACAATTAAAAATAGATCTCATAGCATTATTTTAAAAGATTTCATAGGAATCAAATCCTATCGTTTGGGGGTCTCAGTTCAAGCAAGCTCAACTTCACGGTTGAATAGTTTAGGAATGTTATTTTCCCCAAGTTTCAGCGCACGTCAATTGGGGCTTGGGTTAGATGTCTTGTAATTCAACAATGCATTCGATCTCCTAGATCATTGGTTTTCTTGAGTCGTCGCGCCATATAGGATTGTGTTTCTCCAGGGAGATCGTCACGCTTGTCACCTAGGGACATCATGATCCCGGATGAGGGGATCATGGCATGCCCTATTGGATAGAGGCGAACGATAACTTGACCAGAGTCTGTGCTTCCTATGTGAGTATTGTTGATCATTGTAAGTTGTTGTTAGTTCTTGAGTTGTACACCTTCTCATGTATGGTTGCGCCCCATCGAAGTTTTTGTGTCGGGATGGCTAGTCGTTTCTGTCTATCCTTGATTTCCACATGTTGCACCCTGTTGCTCTTTTGCTAGTGTAAAGAGTCTTAGTTGTCTGTCGCCTAATCGATGGGAATGTGTTCATTGTCTAGGTGTGATTAACTGTGTAGTCATTGCCTTCTTTCCTAGAAGCTAAAAAAAAAAGAAAAAAAAAAAGAAAATTGCACCTTCGGCTTCGCTTGTAGTTGTAATGATGGGGACATTACATATGGTATGAGAGTGGGTTCAACCCTGTGATTGTGGATCTCCATGCTTTCCACTGTAGTAAACCCTTGAGTCTTAACCTAACGCTATTTAAAACTTTAAATTTCCCTTGCGATAAGTATGGTTAGATGACATCGTAAAGATTCATGGCGAGGTATCATGGATGGAAGTGCGACGCCTCCAAAATTTTCACGCCCTTGGAGTCTGACCGCAAGCGGAGGAATAAGTCCTTGGGCTGGCTTCGCTTGTAGTAAGGGATGATGGTGGTCTGACAAGGCCCTTCTAGGTAATTTCAATGGCCTTGATTCACCATCAGTACCGATATGAGGCCAGGGCACCTTTACCCCTGAGGGTCCACAACACGTGCTAGATAGTACGATTAGAATCCACTAAGAACTCAAGAGAGTTGAGTTCTCAAGTCCATGAGTGTCGTAGATGACTGTGCCATCGAGGCATGGTTGTAGAGAAAGGTGTTGTTCTTCATGCTTCACAATCATGACCTCCAGCATGAAGTTTTTCTTGGTGGTCTTTCAACTGAAGGGGAATGATCTTCTATGGCAGAAGATGCTCCTATCAATTTGAACATTGTCGTCGACCACATGTCTTGGGAACTATTCGAAGGACGGTTCCAGGAGAGGTAAATTTATAAGGAATTCATTGAGCATCATCTCAACGAGTTCGATGCCTTGTGACAAGGAAACTGCATGGCGCTCGAGTATGAGGCCCATTCTATGGAGCTTCTCTGGTATGCTCCGCATCTTAACACAGAGAAACTTAAGGTCAACAAGTTCATGTTCGGCCTTAATGATAGCATACGTGAAAAGGTCAGGATTTTGATTCCTCAAACCTTGCATGATGTTGTTTAGAAGGCCCTCATAGTAGAGGAGGAGCTTAGAAGTGGGGGTTAGACCAGGAATCCAACGAGACCAGCAGGGTAGGTGTCATATGGTGCACAACAACATCAGACACCGACCAGACATATGTTAGGATATCGTGGCTTCCAAAGGGGATCCACATTCACTACACCTCGACGACTAATGCCTCAGCAGCGAACACCTTATCAGGGACCAAAGCATAAACAACAACGTCGATCACAGTAGTAGTTTAGGCCTATTCAGCTGAACAGACCAGGATTCTAGGCCAGTGGGCCATCATCTTCTACTTCGGGTACCAAGACTACTGAGCTGAAGAAGGGGTGTTGGACGTGCTGGGAGCCACACTAACAGCGCGACTACTCGATGGAGAGGACTAGAGCATCCAGATCAGCCAGACCCATGACCATGGGAGATATGGGAAAGGCCCATCAGATTCATGTAGCAGTGAATAACTTCCAAGAAGAGCATCATTCGACTGTGCTCGAGACGATAGGTACCGCCATTGACCAGACCCTTAGTATTTTGATAGATCCTGGTGCTACTGAGAGTTTCATTTCTTGTGCAGCGCTAAAAGGGATTAAGGTAAAGGAAGTCGAACATAACGAGTTTATCTTTGTAGAGATGGCTTCGGAAGCCAAACAGAAGGTTGGAGGAAAGGTTACAGGTTGTACCCTTAACCTGGGAGAGTTTGTCATGAGGGCCACCCTGTACATCACAATCTTAGGATCTTATGACGTCGTGATTGGAATGGACTGGTTGGAATCGCATGAGGTGATACTCAACTGTAAGATGGAATGATTAATCTTGGTCGATGATGAGGGACAGAGATGTGTGATTGTAGATTGGAACCAGGGATTCTCCCTGAGGTTCATTGCTTCCTTTCAACTTCAAAAGAGAATGCACAAGGGGTGAAAGTTTTATGTGATCCTTGCGTTAAACGATAAGGGAGTAGCGAATGGTCTAGAACACCTTCGGGTGGTGAGAGAGTTTGCGGACGTATTTCCAAAGGAGTTACCTGGGATGCGGCCGGAGAGGGAATTAGAGTTTACTAAATACCTAAAATCAGGAACTGAACTGATAGCGAGAATGCCTTATCGGATGTCGAGCCCAGAATTACAAGAGTTAAGAATGAAACTGAAGGAATTGTTGGACCTAGGACTGATACGTCCTAGTGTGTCACTGTGGGGTGCACCTGTTATTTTCATACGAAATAAGGATGGGTCGTGGAGGCTCTGCATTGACTATCGTCAATTGAACAAGGCCACGATCAAGAATCAATATCCGTTGCCAAGGATTGATGATTTGTTCAATCAAATAAAGGCTGTGACGGTGTTCTCAAAGATTGATTTGTGATCAGGATACCACCAGTTATGGATTAAGGAGAATGACAAGCCTAAGACCGCCTTTAAGACAAGGTTAGGGCATTACGAGTTTATTGTTTTACCGATTGTACTGACAAACGCCCCAGGGGTATTTATGACCTTGTTGAATGGGGTGTTTCTTGAGTACTTGGACAAGTTCATCCAAGTATTCATTGATGATATTTTGATTTACTCTTGGATGACGGAGGAGCTAGATGAGCACATGCGCTTGGTACTACAGTGTCTGCGAGAGCACAAATTGTATGGGAAGTTGTCCAAATGCTCATTTTATCAATTGAATATTCACTACTTAGGGCATGTCATCTCCGGTGAAGGCATCGTCGTGGATCCAGCCAAGGTCGAGGCTATTATGGAATGGCCTGCACCGACGAATGTCCCAGAAGTGCGTAGCTTCATGGTTTTAGAAGGATACTATCAACAGTTCGTCGAGGGATTTTCGAAGATAGAAAATTCAATCACAGAGTTGCAAAAGAAGAACAAGAAGTTTGCATTTTGGAGGCTCAAGGATTTGTTGACAACAACACTGATACTAAAGGTCCCTAACATGGATGCGGATTTCTTGGTATGCACTGACGCATCCAAGGAAGGCTTAGGCGGAGTCTTGATGCAAGACGGATGCATGATTCTTACATTTCGAGGAAACTGAGAAGGCATGAGGAGAACTATGTGACACATGATTTGGCTTTGTTAGCCATCATATATGCCTTGAAGGTTTGGAGACACTACCTTGTTGGACAAAAAATTGAACTAAAGACTGACCACTATGGACTACAACACATCTTTACGCAAAGTGACCTAAATGCGTGACAATGAAGTTAGTAGGAATTTCTTAGCGAGTACGACTTCGAGATTACTTACATAAAAGGAACAATGAACCGAGTGGCAAATGCATTGAGTCAGAGACCACACATATTTTCAGTGTTTCCTCTTCAGACAAATCTACGCGAAAAGATTCTAACTTTACAGCGTGACGATGACTGGTACAAAGAGGTCGAGGGTTTTATCGGACAAAACACAATGATGGTACCACGGTTTGAAGGATTTTCATTTGATAGAGATGGTTTATTAAGGTTTAAAAATTGTATCTACATACAAATGAACGACGAGTTGAGGATGTTGATCCTAAGTGAGGCTCATAGAGCAGTTTACATGGCTCACCCAGGAGTCATGAAGATGAGGGCAAACCTTAAACCCTTATTCTTCTAGAAGGGAATGAAGGTAGACATAGTCAACTATGTGGCCAGATGTCTAGAATGTCAGCAGGTAAAGGATGAACATAGACACCCATCAAGATTACTACCACCACACACTATTCTGGAATCAAAATGGGAGGTTATTTCGATGAATTTTATTGTTGGATTTCCACTGATGGCAAGGAGACATGACTCGATTTTTGTAGTAGTAGACACTCTAATGAAGAGTGCTCACTTTATTCCTGTGTCTATGACATATCGGGCACCTAACATAGCTATAGTTTTCATCAGTGATATTGTGAGGCTGCATGGTGTGCCTAAGAGGATTATATTCGATCGAGGATCGGTGTTTACTGGTTGATTTTGGACAAGTTTCTAAGAGGCCTTGGGAACCCAACTTAACTTTAGTACTGCGTATCATACGGAGACTGATGGGTAGACCAAACGAATGAAACATACCTTGGAGGACATGTTGCGCATGTATGTGATGGACCAACAAAAGTGTTGGGAAGAATTCTTTCCACTAGTGGAGTTCGCTTACAACAACAGTTACTAGAGCACCATTAAGATGGAGCCTTTCGAGTTTCTTTACGAGAGACCATGTCAGATGCCTTTGAGTTGGAATTGGATTGAGGATAGGGTCCTGGTGGGACTAGAAGTAATCCAATAAATGGAAGAGAAAATGTAAACAATAAGACAAAGGATTAAAGAAGTGCAGGATCGAAAGAAGAGTTATGCTGATGCGCACTGTGTTGACCATAGTTACGAGGTCAACGATCGATTATTATTGTAGGGTAAACCGCATAAGAGTTCGATCAAGTTTAGAAAGGGAGACAAAATATCTCCTAGGTTCATGGGACCTTTTGAGATTATGGAGAGAAAGGGGCTCGTGGCCTATCGACTAGCCTTGCCTGATTCTTTGAGGCACATGCATGATGTTTTTCATGTATCCATTTTGAGACATTATATTAGTGATCTTACACTTGTTATTGACATGAGTTCCTTGCAGGTGTCAGACGAGGGGGCATTCACGGCTGAGCCGATCTACATATTGGATCATCGCATTCAACAGCTATGACGTCAAATGGTAGAACAGGTCAAGGTCTAGTGGGATAGCTATAGTCCGCACTCGGTGACCTGGGAGGACGCATATGATATGCACCAGCAGTTTCCATTTTTGTTTGATAGATAGGCTTATGATACTATGATGAATGTTATTTCAGCATATATACTGTGAAAATTCAGGACGAAGTTTAGACCAAGAGGGGGTGTATGTAACATCCTACTCTAACGCATTGAGTGAACTTATTCTTTGAGGACACTTGCTCACAAGTGATCCGGATTATTATGCTATTAAAAATTTTGATTTTGATTATGAGGCATTATGGGTTGATGACATGTTGTTTTACTGCATTGACATAGACAAGTGTTATTGACTCGGTTTATTGAGTGTGCAGGATTTTGGACCTCGAGGATGCAGAGGCATCGATGGAACCCCTTGGACTCTGGATCGAGTCAGGGAGTATACCATTGGGGTTTCATTTTTTTACTGTGATATTAGTGCATATGATTAGATGATATGATATGGCTGACGATAGCTTGTCAACCAGACTCATATGTGGAGTAAAGGGGTCACGCACGACTACCAGAGATGTTGAGGGAGAGGTGTAGACAGCAGCCCTGCCATAGCCTACCAGCACTCCCATTGTGGCTTGAACTATATGTTAATGTTTACCTAGTTCGAGAGGACCCACGATACCATGAGGGAAGACTGCGATAGTCACTCATGATGATTCTAAGGGGCGGGCAATAAAGAGGGGGCCTTATTCCTTAGAGGCCCTTAGTCTCCCACAAATTCACCTGGTGGAGTATTGACTCCAGGGGTTATTCATGTCTACAAAGTCAGTCAAGAGGCAAGTGGAACCCTTGGAGCACATGGTGCATCCTGAAGGGCACATCATGCAAGAAAAATGGAGAGAGGCGAGTGGCACCCTTGGAGCACGTAGTGCGTCCTGAAGGGCACATTGCACAAGGGAAACCGATTGAGGCGAGTGGAACCCTTGGAGAACCTAGTGCATCCTGAAGGGCACGTCGCATTAATTTGATAAATGAATGAACCTAGACAACCTTAGGATGAACAATGTGATAAGAATTTAAAAAAAAACAAATTCCCTAATTAAATGTCGCCCGGTACAAAAATTAAAGGTCTAGCTCTAAATCATGCTAGTGGTAAAATTTCATCCCTTTTATAAAAAAAAATGATATATATATATATATAT
>JZKD02S1929841.1:246894-268620 GCA_000966675.3 Picea glauca
TTCATACAAGCTAGAATTTGAAGCTACTAACAATGTGGAAGAATATGACGCTCTTGTTCTAGGATTAAGAGTTGCAAAGGAAATGGGAATTCAGGAGGTAGCAGTGTTCGGAGATGCATAATTGGTAGTCCAACAGATCATAAACGCTTATCAGGCTAAGCATCCTCGACTCAGGAGTTATAGAAATGAGGTATGGGACCTAATTGATAGTTTCTTCTCAATATTTAACATTTCTTTCATCCTAAGAGAGAAGAACATAGTGGCATATTCCTTGGCTACATCAGCAAGCAATTTCAAAGTGCCCTTGCCACCCAAATTCAAATACGATGTAGAAGTAAAATACAGGCCCTCCATACCTGACAATGTCAAACATTGGAAGGTGTTCGATAATGATCTTGAGGTCAAAAGATTCTTGGAGACGGTTGAAGAATTTTTAGAGATGCACATTGACCAAGACTTTGTCTCTGAAGAAAATCTTGGTGGGGGTAATTTTCTGAATAAGATTGCAGAGCGTAACATTGTGCAGCTGGCCAACAATCATATTCCAAGGGGACTGGTTCCTTTGGAAAGGATTTTTGATAGAAATGATGTGGCATTAAAAGGGGAAATCTCAGAGGATGACGCTGATACAACTTAGTGCAACATTGGCACTAAGAATGAACCCAAGTTTGTCAAATTGTCAAGAAGCTTGACAACGGAGTAGAGGGATGAATACATCGGACTATTGAGGGAGTTTGTTGATGTTTTCTCTTGGACCTATGGAGATCTCAAAACATATGACACTTCTGTCATCGAGCATAAAATCCCATTGAAAAAGGAAGAAAAACCATTTAGGCAGAAGCTAAGACAAATCAATCCTATGCTGCTGCCTATCATGGAGAGGGAAGTGAAGAAGTTGCTACAGGCCCGAATCATCGTACCACTGAGATATTCAAAGCGGGTGGCCAATTTGGTACCAGTAAGATAAAATAATAGAGAAATCAGACTCTGTGTAGACTTCAGAAACTTGAACAGGAGCTCATGGAAGGATAAATACCCCTTACCAAAGATGGAACATATATTGCAGAGGGTAACAGGAGCATCGAGGATGTCTATGATCGATGGCTTCTCTGGCTACAATCAAATCTCTATTCTTCCTAAGGACAGGGAAAAGACAACATTTACCACTCCATAGGGCACATTCATGTATGCCAAAATGCATTTTGGATTGATGAATGCAGGGGAAACATTTCAACGTACCATGGACATAGATTTCATTGGGGAAAAGGATAAGTTTGTGGTCATCTATATGGATGACATAACAGTATTTTCAAAATCTGATAAAGAACACTGTTGTCATCTCAAGAAGGTTTTCCTAAAATGTAGGAGTTTTGGAATTTCATTAAATCCCAAGAAATCTTTGTTCACCATGCAGGAGGGAAATTTACTTGGCCACATAGTATCAGTGGAAGGAGTCAGGATCGATCCTAGCAGAGTTGAGGCAATACAAGCCTTATCAATCCCCAGATCTAGGAAGGAGGTCCAATCTTTCCTTGGTAAGATTAATTTTCTGAGGAGGTTTATTTCTAACTTTGTTGAGGAGGTAAAACTTATAACAACCATGTTAAGGAAAGGAAATGAAGTAAGGTGGACTTCTAAATTGAGAAATTCCTTCGATAAAATAAAGAAGGCCTTGATTGAAGCTCCTGTGCTTATCAGTCCCGATTACTCAAAGGACATCCTTATTTTTTCCTTTGTCTCACTTGACACTGTGGATGATGTTTTATTATAGACAAACAAGGCTAGGCTAGAGCAGCCTATTGCCTATTTTAGTAGAGCTTTGAGGGAGGCCAAAGTCAGGTATGACACTATGGAGAAGCAGGCCAATTCCCTGGTAAAGGCTCTCAAAGCCTTTAGAACTTATGTCCTGCAGTCAAAAATCATTGCCTATGTCCCCTCAGTTGATGTTAAAGACATTCTTATCCAGCTTGACATAGATGGGGAGGAGAGGTAAGTGGATAGCTAATATCCTAGAGTTTGACCTGGAAATAAAGCCTACCAAATTGATCAAAGGTCAAGGTTTAGCCAAGCTGTTGGCTGAAGCAAATTGCCAAGATTTGGGTGTAAGTTTCATCAATGAATGCTCAGGAATTTAGCAGGATCAGCTACCTAAAATAGACCCTCAAAAGGAATCCCCATTGAATCTATTCCCCTCGTATAAGGATATCATATATTTTCTATAGGAGTTGCGGCCTCCAGACGACCTGCAAATAAATAAGGCAAGAGCTCTAAAGCTCAAAGTAGTCAGATACTTCCTTATCGATCAAGTTCTATATTGGAAAGATCCCCTGGGGTTTCTTTTGAAATGTGTAGATCCAAAAGAGGCTGACAAGATCATGGTTGAATTTCACGATAGCCTATGTGGAGGGCATCATTTCTAGAAAACCACAGCCTACAAAATTCTCAGGGCCGGATACTACTGGCCCACCATGTTCACTAACATTTGCAGAAGGGTCAGAGCCTGCATCAAATGTAAAAAATTTGCAGGAAAGCGACAACTCAAGTCTTTTCCTTTAAATCTTGTGGTTGTTTCAGGACCTTTCTAGCAATGGGGCCTAGATTTCATTGGAGAAATCCACCCTACTTCCAGTGGGCAACACAGGTGGATCCTGACTGCTACATATTTCTTTCCCAAGTGGATTGAAACTATCCCCACTAGGATTGGTTCCCACAAGGTAATCATTGGATTCTCGAAGGACCTCATCATGAGATTTGGCTGCCCAAGTAAGATTGTCACTGATAACACAACGTCTTTCAGGGCTGAGCCATTAGCCCAGTTCTGTGAGCAATTCAGAATCAAGCTGATCCATTCTACCCCATACTATCCCCAGGGAAATGGTTTAGCTGAGTCCTCCAAAAAAAGCTTGATAAGGATCATAAAAGAACTATTGGAGGATAAAAAAAAGGCTTGGCATTCCAGGTTGAAATTTTCTCTATGGGCCGATCAAGTGACCATGAAGAGATCTATAGGCATTTCCCCTTTCCAATTAGTCTATGGAGCAGACGTTGTTTTTCCTTCTTAGCTAGCCATTCCTATAGAAAAATTCCTCCAGGATCATCAAGAGGATCCTAGTGACATGATCAGAAGAATTCATCAGCTAGTGGAAGTCTAGCAGGCTAGAGAGCAGGTAATAAGTAGAATTCAGGACCATCAACAGAAGATCAAGCAGGTTTTTGATAAGAAGGCCAAGAAGGAAGAGTTTCAAATAGGAGACCTAGTACCGAAATGGGATTCTCCTAAGAAAGATAAGGGAAAGCACGACAAATTCGAGGCCCTATAGATCCGACCCTTCAAAATATTCGAAGAATCCTCAAATAACACCTGTAGGTTGTGGGATTTGAAGGATCAAGAAGCGTTCAATGGCCCTGTGAATGGGCATTTCCTAAAAATATTTTTCTCTTGAGCCGCACATGGTTTTTTCCGCGGTTGTAAATATTGTCTCTCTTTCTGTCTTTAAGCTTTAAATAAATGACTCCATAGCCCAACAACAAGGCACTGAAGAAGCAAAGGAGTTCTTGGCAGCTCACAGGGGGCGTTTCATCCCCCATGGAGCCTAATGTTAGCAGATAATTATGATTGGGGGTACTCTCCTGAAGAAGCGTCCCTTGGGCGAAGGAAAAAGATCCAAAAACCCACTTTCCCAAATTTTTGAGGGTGGGAACGTCATTTTAATGAAAAGGAACTTTGGGTTGATCACGATCTGCCCACTTAAATCTACGGCTCTCATGCGATTCTGGACCGCCCCCAAATTTATTCCTTTAACGAGGAGGGGGGGGGGATTCTGGAATTGGGTGCACACCTATCCAATGGAGGAGATTGAGGTGCCCAAATCAATGACTCTCATGCGATTCCAGACCCCCCTTCCTTTCTAACTTTAATGCAGGGGGGGTTCGGAATGGTGGAATATTAATGTGGGCCCCCTTCCTGTCGTGTCACTGTCTGAGTCGTCCTCCCCATTGCCACCTGTTCTCCACCTACCTCCACCCTCTTTCCCTGTCATCTGTCCAACTTCCCTCTCTCCATCCACATGGCCCCTCCTCAGCTCATCACCCTTTCGTATCCTACCATGTGTCCCTCTCACTCCTAGTCACCTCCACAATATTGACGCCATCACTCCCATCATACCATTTTTCACATCCGCTATAGGGGTCCCTCGTAGAAGCCCAACGAAGCAACATCCAAAGAGAGACCGTTCAGCTGATCCAGGTGGCACCATTAGGAGACCTCCACGTCCCAGAAGGTGGAGTTGACTGAGGTTGTCCCCAATCCCAAGAAAGCAGTTATTGTGGTTGTTTTTGGTGGTTGAGCATCATCTCCTCCATAAAAGGAAATTCCAACAAAGGACTAAAGCGGTTCGATTCGTCTGCAGCAGGATAGTTCGAAATCTGATAGCATCTGTCATAGGTGCACGATCGGCCAGAGTCTGCATGCGCAGACTGTCAGAAGACATGCAGACACAAGGTTTTTAATGTAGTGTCTTATTTTTGTTGTTGTTGTTGTTTTGAGTATATGAAGGCTCCCAGTTGTAAAACTTTAATGAATCTCTGGTTATTCTGGTTATGCATGGACTCTTGAGACTTCTTTCCTTATGAATGTCAATTTCGTTTACATCTTTGTTTACACTGTGTTAGAGCAGCTCGGAATTGGAGGATCCAGTCGAGTTGTAACTGTTATAGGATGATGTAGGTTGGATCACTATAACAGTTGCATTATTTCTAATTGGTCCTTGTTATTTTATTAGCGTTGAATGACTTGGAATTGGAGGATCTAGTCAAGTCCCCCCCCACCCCTTCAATTCCTTGAAGCCCTGAACCAAGAGGAACTTGCATTCAGGGTTTTTCTTCTGCAAACTACTGAAAGGCTTATTGCCTGAGGTAGTTTTCTCACTCTTCTTACCAAGTCATACACCTGCTCATCTTTTAATCAACTCATTGACTAAATTTAGATCAATACCTTCTTTTTTCCTTACATACCAGGTGTGGTCCCCAAGTTAGAGCGATATCTTCCACAATCTCTACCCATTTGATCACCCATTAAAACTATTGTGACATAAAACTGATGGGCATTGGGCTCTTCTCCTGCAAGCAATCCAGGAGTGACTTCTGATGCTAACATAGAGTATATGCACAACAAATCAAACCCATAATATAAATAATGAGACTTCTATAAAAACACTTATCTTTTTTAATAAAATGTTCAAATGGTTGGAGGGGACAAATGTTCTACCCAACCATATATTTATCACTCCAAATCTGAGTTTAAAATTACCCTCAAGTTGGGGTTATGAATCCACAAGAAAAATGGGTGTCTCTCCACTATTTACTCACAACCCAACACAACCCATAACCATCTAATTATTCCTATAGTTATCCCAATCCACCATCTCTATTCCCCTCAAACTTCACAATGAAAGGAATGGGCTACTTCTTCACTACGGATAGTCCCTTAGGAATTCCAACATCCCTCCATGAGTCCAAGATAGATTGGTTAGGAATCTCTCTTGGTAGGGACTCCATGGGTGTCATCTGCAATGGGAAGAGCTCACATCAGCAATATCACTCGCTATTGGAAAATTATATTACACAAAATCTCACTCTAGAGGAATAATATCATTCTTCTTCATGAACTTTTTTCTCTAACCAAATTCCTCACAAGAACACTATGGATGTCTTCAGGGTTCATCACTCTTTTCTCTCTTGTTGTCCCAAAAATCATGTAAAAATTTCTCTCCTTTTCCATATGAATTTCCTAATGGAAAAAACTTTTCTCTTTTCCCATACAAATTTCCTTTTCTCCCTTTCATGTTGACACTCCCAATACCAAATGTTGATTGTACTCAACCCCCATGCTCTCATTAACTATGTGAAGTGATTTTTCACACCCACCCTCTTACATGTGTTTAATGTTTGAGGCTTTGATACACTCAAGAGGAAATTAGAAGGTTTATACACAATGATAATTTTAGAAAGCAAGTTGAGAATAATAGACATGGGTAACTCCCCCCTCCACACCCTCTTAGACCCTCCCCTCTCTTGTGGAAAATTACCCCCCACTAATTTGTATGTGTCCATTTGCAGCCAACATACATTTATTTTATTATTTTTGATATACAATGATTACATATTACATCATCGGGCCGTCCTTGGGTTCTTCGAAAAAATATCTAATTATATCATCATCTTGTTGCCAAACGTAAAAATTATTTAGAACATCATATGATTGTTGTAAAGGAAACATTCAAAGATATCCTTCTATATCGTAAATGGGATCCTCATCATAACCAATCACATCCCACTTACATCTTCCAACATGTATGAACTCATCAATATTATCAACCATTTCACTACCTTTATCATAACATGAAGGATTTAATGCATCCAAGGGATCCTATAACACTTCTTCACTTTCCAAATCATAAAATAAAGTATCATCAAAATCTTGGAAAGGAAAATAACTTACCGTGCTCACTTATTTTTGTGCAGGAGCATCAATGGCTTGGATGAATACATCAAATGGAAGATGATCCAGTACATCATCCCCAAGACTCATCTCTTTAATCATACTTTTACCTTCATCATAAAATCAAGCACCTAGCTCTTCCAAGGGTTCTTTTACTTCTTCACCTCTTGAATCATAGATAAAAGTGTCATAAAAAACCTAGAAAGGAAAACGATTCACCTCATTCTCTTTGTATTGTACAAGAGAGATAAGATATTGGAGAGCTTCATCAGACGGAGGAGCAGATACTAGTGCTTCATCCTCATAACTCTCTTCTTTATTCAAGTCTTTATTGCATTCTATTGAATCATGGGAAAAATATTTCCTCTTTTCAAGCGGTTGACAAATTTGTTCATAAATATCTACTTCTATATGAGAGGGTTCTTGGTATTAAGTATGGTACACATCCTTGGAATATTCCACAATCTCAGTGGTGAAGCCTTCGTTCTATAGGGCTATCGCGAGATTTGGAAGGGCATCTTCATATGTATGGAATTTTGGTTTTACAAACTCAATAAGCCTACTGATGAGGTCTATGAAAGATGATATACCCTTATCTTTGCAATAATCCTTAATCCAATCTTGCAAAAAATACGGCAGGGAAAGTATGAACAATTTTACCAGAACATCCTCCCCTTCCAATTCTATCTCACTTATATACTTCAAGAATTCTACAATGTGAGTAATTGGGAGGCCTCCAAATCTTGGAGATTTGTTTAACCATTTTTTATAAAAATAATGCAAGTATCCTTGAAAAATTTCAAAATTAATAGTCGGATACACTTGCTCCTAGGGTGCCATAATCCCATATCTTGGAAATATCACAAAGTTGAGAGTAAGGTGGCACATTAGAAAAGGTTAGCGGAGTCGCCAAATATCCTCTTAATGATTATCAAAGGGATTGAGGGAATCACCCTCATTAAAGTTTCCAGGTAAACCTCGTAAGATGAAGACTTTCAGGGGAAGGCTTAAAGAAAAAGTGTCATTGAGAAATATAGAATCAATGTTCCCCGACAATAGTGCCAAAAATGTTATCGTACAATATGTAATTGCCCAAATACCAAGGCAAATAAGGGAAATTGGTGTAACAAACAGGATATCCTATCACTATCACCTTAATAGGAAATCCCCACTTTTTAATGATAGGCAGGGTCTACCCTAGGGCAGGCGTCTCTAGTAACCTAAAAGGATGGAAAATTAGGGTTATTGTCAAGATATATTCCCCCCTCTCATTGGTTACCAAAGTCACTAAGTCTGTGTCTAAAACACGAGTTTAATGAAGTGCTTGATGTACCTACCTAGAAGATGACAATATAGCATGCATATATAATAATTCCAAGTACAAATATGATAATAACACCTCAATAGACAATGGATAGTGAAAATAAGTGCTAGCTAATATAAAATTGTAGCAGTTAATAAGTTTACAACATCAATTAATAAATTGTAACAGATGCAATAAAAGTTGTTTAGAATTTCTTGAAAAGACAATGAAAATATATAATTTACTAAGAAGAATGATAATCAAATGTCATAATCAACTTGTAAAGTGTTTATCTACAATTCAAAGTCAATTATGCAAAAAAATTGTTGCAGCTAGATGGATGTAGAAAACATTTATAAAAACAACAAGAATGTTAGCGATCTAGGCTAAATTATTGTTAGATTTAATTAGTAATAGATTAAGAGAATAGTGTTTGAGTGTTTGATCAAACTTCCAACAAGAGAGAGACAAGAGACTAGTGCCTTTTGGGTTTATGGAGTTAATTATTTCAACACATTAACTTGGAGAGAAAACAATGATTATACGTGTCTACAAGATAGCAAGTTGGAAGCTTGAGAAATAACACCTTAAGTTCTCAAGCACCAAGCCTCAAATAAAAGCTTCAAATAGGGTGCAGGAACTTCTAGCCCCTAGTGATTTAGACTATCCTTAGACTCTTGAAAAATATTTGATGCAATAAGAACTAGACAAAGATTCTAAATTTCTAGCACTTTAGGGCTCTAGAACTTTGTCTGGACAAGATCTTCTTAAGAAAAACTAGCAAAAGAAAGCACAAGAAAGAAGGACCTTATGTTTCTTACTAGTAGGGTTTCAAGAAAAAAATTTTATAATCTTAAATACGAACAGGTAAACATACCATAGACATTTATCATGAAATGAAAATTTCAGATTTACTTACTTCATCAAGAATAATCATGCACAAAAACCCTAGATTTGCCAAAATTTCACTAAGAAATGATCCAAAATGCATCCAAAATAGGCTCCAAGCAAGTATTCCTTGGTAATGTAAGCCAATAACCCCTTTAGGGAGAACATTTCAGTCCTCCCTCTACTGAGAGGTGAGTTGTGATGTAAACATGAGAGCACTCTCTATTTATTTATACAAAATTTTGACCTTTAATTATTTTTTAGGTCAGAATAAGGTCGACCTGGCCAATTTACAATAAAATTCAATTATGACATAATCAAAATTAATTAGCATATAAAGAATCCTCCAAAGGTGAAATCATTCCATTTTAGGGTGACGTTGAAGCCTAAAGGTGGAACGTTGAGCCTAAAATGTAGGGTGCTTGACCTCTAGAGGCACCAGATGATGCCCACATGTACCACTAGGCTCATAAATGCCTCCAAAACTAAAACCCTAGCTATGGATGACATATAGTGTCATGATAGTGATGTCTAGGGCCCTTAAGGGCCAATTTCCATGTGGAAGAGAAAGGCCCCCTTAGGTCTAGGTCTTCCAAGGTGCATCTGAAGGAAACATGCTTCTTTTTCCCTGTGCAAATCTTCAATTTCTTCTTACCTATGGTTGGGGTTGCAACATCCATATGTGGGATTTAATCCCCCATGAAGGTACAAACTAATCATTCCCTCATGTGTACTTGTCCACCGAACAAGGTCCTACAACAACAATAAGTACACCCTCTAGTGGTTCACAAGTCACAGGGATCATAGCATGTAAATCACATCCAATAATTAAATTACCCAAACATGTGCATCAAACCTCCTTTAACCAAGATAAATGCTCAAATATGTTATGAAAATTGACAAGTTAGGTTTGGATAAGGTCTCAAGGTGTCCTATTAGGCTAACCTCTCTTAAGTTTGGGGTGTTTCCCAAGTGGGATCTAATCCAAGTCATGTAAATGTATGAGGTGGCATCGGGTAAGTATTTAGGCATGGGGTGCATATAATAATAGGGAAATGTAAAGTCTTAATTGTGGGTGCCTTTGTAGAGGGCGAGTTGCACCATGTCATAAATGCAATTGTTTCCTAGCCCATTCATTTACTTTTATTGTTAGCTTTATTTATTTTGATCTTTTTCTTTTGTGCTTCAAGGGAATAGTTGAGGGCCCCTGTCTTGGCTTAATGACCAAAGGTGACAATGTTATCCACAAATATTTCACATAAATGAGAAGGATGGCTAGTGATGAGACCCCCTTTCTCTTGGATATGCCACCAAGAGCCACTACCCTGGTTTGGTGACCAGATAGATGGTAGTGTCATACTGCTACATGATGATGGTCATAATAGGTCAGCTCATGATGAGAACTCATATCCATCAACTAATACATGGAGTATTTATGTATCTTATGGGTTCTCTTTCTTACTGAGAATCTTTTTACAAATTTCTTGGGGATCTCTAGGAGAATCATCTCAAATGTTTCAACAATGGCTTTTAACTCTTTCCACCTACTTTTACCCCCTGGGCCTTTATCCCCTTCTTCCAACAAGGTAAGGTACAAGCCTTCTTAGCATAGCCAATCCCAATGCCCAAACAAAGATAAGGGGGATGGAAGGAATAAGAATGGAAAGTGGTAAGTATGGAGGGAATGAACGATGAATTTTCACAGACCCACCCAGTAGCAACCCATCCTAAACAGAAACCAACTTACTAGGGCACTGTGTTACCCTTCCAGGTATAAACAAGGCAAAGAGTATAATTTCCAAGAAAATCCCATAAAATGAAGAATGATTTAATACAACATATTCAAGTAATTCAAAAATCAAAGTGATACATACCATGATACCCAGACTCATTACCTCATGGAGAAAGACCCATCGCTACTTTAGGACCGGGATGGTGGGATGGATATTGTTGTTGGTGATGAATGGATTGCACTGAAGAAAAGAGGAGGCCCATTGGGGCCATGCTCAAGCCATATGGCTCTCGGTACTCCATGTCTAGAACCTATGGGCCTCAAGGCAGGATCTACTTAGTTATCCCTAGGCTAGGGGATAACATGTACCATGCTCGAAATTAGTGGAATTGACAAAGGGTTTTCCAAGTTATATATCCCCAAAATATTGTCAATTGGGTGTAGCTTGAGTGACTGGGAGGAAACTTGTTATCCTCCCGCACTTGATTTCAACTCCCAGTTAGAACAAAAATCTTGACTCATTATAAATTCTTATAATCACCTAGGACTTGCATCTAATGCGATCCATTTTTTTGAGTACATACACACATAAGAATGACCAGATGCATGTCATTGGACAGACTTAAACCTTAGTGAATATAACATCAAAACCTTGTTTTCATGGACCTAACAAACTATCATTAACCATTTCCAATATTATATTATATGGCCTCTTCCTCAAATTAAATTGTCCACTTTAAGATAAATTAGATTTTCTCTCATTTGAACCCCCATTATCAAATAAACTTAATGTATACTATATAAGGTTTTATATTTTTTGGGTCATTTTTATTGTGTGGTTACCACCCAATTTGATTGTCCACTTTGTTTCTAAAACCTTGTTTATATGTTTATGTTAGGAATATTCGCTTGCTAGAAGTTCGTACTTCAAGTGGGTGAGAGATTCTTTATTCATATAAACGTTGTTATTAAATGTAAAAGGTTAATGTGATCTTTGAGTGTATTTCCATTATGGAAGGTGCAAAACACATCATATAGTATTGTAAGATGACTTGTTATGAGTACAATCTACATTCTAGCTAGGATATCAATGAAAAAGTAGATGTGGTTAAGATTGATTACCCACTTGTAAATCCCTTCTCCATCCTAGTGTATTGTTGGCCATGCCATGGTAGGTCAATCAATTGGAATAATCATATAAAGTCATCCCATCCATCATCAAGAGAAGTGAGAATATGATCATATGTGCGTGACTATTTCATCCCATATATCATGTACTGTAGGACTATATATAGGGTCCTCGATAGCCAAGTGTGAAGGCCATCCATAAGGGACACTATGACTCATTAGCCTTGGATTTATGTGTTCAAAACTTAGTTCTTTATCTTATATATTTATATTTGGAATTTGTTGGGAGCCCAAATATTTGTTAACTTTTATATCAAATAAATGATTTATATAATTGCCTAACTGGGGTCATAAATTTTTATTACTCTTCATGAGAAATTTTCAAAATGACAATCATAATTTGTTGCTTTTCCCTATTGTTTTCTTTCATGCTTCGTTCATGACTGGAAGCATGAAAACTTGAGACTCTGTTACCATTCTGTTTGAAAATTTTATTAACGACAAATTGTTCATACAGTTTATTAATGAAGCGTGGTTCCTTACCATGAAGAGTTACTCTCTTTGTTTCAATCCTTTCAACACCAAGCATGGGTAGGGATTGATGGTTATATAAACAAAGGACCCCCACGATTTGATTTTTGGTATGGTTTTGTTTGATTATTGGATATATGTTTCTTTTTACTAAGCCTTTGATTTTTTATTTTCAACTTACCCAAACCTTGTGTTTGAACCCACTATGTGTGCACTTGTTTTCATGTTGAATGATCTGGTCGTGGTTTGTACCTTACAACTGTTGGCAATATGATTTTCAGCTAGCCATCATTTCCAAGACTGATCTTGGGCTTCGCAAACCCTCTTTGAATGATTTTCAATTAATTCCCATCTTATCATTATGAGTTTTTTGTTCATACACCATTCATTCTTGGTGTTCTTAGGCTCGGGTTATGGCTATGGTCTGTCTTGCAAACCCTCCTTGCATGCTATGTTTGATCGATTACCCTTTCATCCAGTATCTCTCATGTTGTTAGATTCGAACCAAATGGCATTCAAACTCTTCTCTTATATGACGATGCTAGAGAATATCTGGAGAGAAGTGGTTGGCTCATTTTCATTAGAAAATTTAAAGGTTTCAATTTACAAACCACCCACGTATTCACTTTCTCCTTCGATCGGTGTAGAGGTAAAGTGGGTGATGTCCAACTAGAGGTTAGAGAGGATTTCTTGAGTCAAGATACAAGACTCCCTGCAAGCGGTCAAAGGTGGTTCAAAAATGAAAAAGCGGAAGAAGTCCCTTGGAGTCTCCTCTTTACCTCTCAAAAGATAAAACAATGTGACAAAGGTATGCCCATTTCCTTCCTAAAATATCAGTGGCACGATCTTCTTGTTGTGGTAAAACAATTTGTTACCTGTGAGGGACGTTTTGGTCTTGTGTTTTTGTACCATCTGTGTCTGCTTATGATTTTTATGGGGATTCCTTTGAACATGTCATATTATTTATTGAGGAGCCTTTATAAAATCGGCAAAAGGCATAGAAATAAGTGGTCAAACTCGAGCCTCTTCCATTACAGCCTAATAAAAATCTTGCTTGTGCATCAATTAGAATTGCAGAATGATAGTTGGGATTCATTCATAACCAGAAACGGTTATGGTAACCTTGATATGAAGGAGGTCGAAAAACTTATGGTTGAAGAGACCCTAATCTACCCAACAATGCCCCTCTCACCTACCCAAGCCTATGTCTTAGCCTCCTATAGAAAACCCTTAATCAATCCAAAGGTTATTGAACAGGCCTATGAGCAGGTTATACATCATAATGACTATGTTAAAAATTTAAAGAAACCTACAGGGAAGGCATCTAAAAGAAATGTTGATATAAATTTTAAGAACAAGAGAGATGGGAGACTAATTTCAAGGAGGCTTCATAACAATTCGAACTCTCATGCGAGCTTGATCAGCATGATGAAGGTTCATGAGAGTTCAGACTCTGAAATCGATAAGTTCCTCGCTGAAGAAGACCCTCATCCATTAGAGCCACATGTTGATCGGCCCTATAACTTTGTTGACAATTTACCTCCCTGTCTGAAAAACAATGTAGAATTTTCTGGTGTTAAATTGGTTAATGAATCTACTGTCCATGTGGAATATGCTCTAGTTCACACCCATGTTTGTTCCCATGCAACTGTCTCACGGTCAAAGTGTGACGTCTGTCTATCCTAGATTGATAGATATTATACTAATATCCCTTTCGTACAGTCACGGGTCAAGTCTCTCACTGATCAGATCGATGTCTTAACAAGGGAAAACCATAGGCTTGAGTCTATTATTCAAGGAAAAGAAAAACGTATGAAGACAACAGACAATGTGGTATTTAAAAATGTTGAGGCTGCAACAACCATTGTAAATTCCAAGGTTGTCTAATACAATTTTATCTCATAGTTGGAGGTATGATTCTTTATCTTAAAATAGGATTATTTGTTAAAACTAGATTGTTATGTTTTTACATTAAATTGTATCTCCTTTACTAAAATAACTAGCTACAGAATCACAGATTCTATAGCCAGTTATGATAATTCAAAATTTTCAATAAATGGTTGAATATCTATTTAAATCTTTCTATTTTTACTTTTCCTTTCAAGATATTT
The DNA here is from genome assembly GCA_000966675.3 of Picea glauca. Classification (NCBI taxonomy): domain Eukaryota; kingdom Viridiplantae; phylum Streptophyta; class Pinopsida; order Pinales; family Pinaceae; genus Picea; species Picea glauca. The sequence goes on from JZKD02S1929841.1 coordinate 261,087, forward strand.
AGGAGTTCATGATTATCAATTGATCTAAGGCATCCTTGAGACCTGTCAGACATATCTTTAATGCATTTTGTATGAACATAAACGAACTTTTGTTAGATTTTAGAGGACTTAGTATGATCTGGGTGGTTGTAACCCCCTTCTATTTTTGTAATTAAAATTTGATCTCAAAAGGGGAAAACAATTATCTTTTCTGAGGCCTTTATAAACCCATTATTTTTTGTAATCTGGACATCTTGGCCTGGGGCTAGCTGTGAACAACTTATACTCGAATTTGGACATAACAAATATTTACTTCATGCTTTAGCCATCTGTGAATGTTGTTATTGTCTATAATTTGTTTATCTTGATAATTGGATGATTGTTGATAGCTTTTGTCTTCGCAGATTATTTTGTTGTCAAAATAGTTTTTCTCTCAGAGTTCATGATTTTATGCTTCAGTTTTATGAAAATAGTGAATGATCATTCAATTCATATTATGAGGTTTACCTTAAAGATGTTGATTGATTAAATGCAGGCTGTAACTGTCGGATTTATCTTATGCATTATTACTTGCAGTCTATTATATCACAATTATTATTATGAGTCTTATTGTTTTATCAATTAAATACACCAATCAATGCAAAGTTTAGCATTTTTCCCAAACAGTGTGAAGATGCACAACAGATTTATCTCGTGGATGGACTTATGTACGATTTACGCAAACAGTTGGATGCACACTCTTCAAGTGATTAATAGGTTAGTCTATTCTTTTCTTTTATTTGTTTGTTTAATATAGAAATTCCTATATATAGTATAATTTTCACAATCTATATTTTTCTGTTTAAATTAGTTTAATAGTTGATCTTACGAATGCATATAGATTTTAAAAATAAAACAAATAGTACTTTTTTTCTTTCTTTATCTACTTTTATCAAAAGAACCATTATACATTTGATTTTTTATGAGTTCAGATTAAAACTCATTATTTGTATATCTTGTATATATGAATTAGATAAACAGAACTATCATAGAAATATTATTAAATAAATTGTATATATATATCTAGATGTACATATATATATTAGTGATTAGTAATTAGTGAGTTATTTCATTTCTTTTATTTTTTTTTTCCATTTTATTTAGGACTTTAGATTGGCTAATGGAGCCATTAAACCCGTCAGAGTGAGTCAATCTAAATGACTTGGGTTAATTGGACAAACACGGACTGAATTCACTCTTCCAGTTGACGAGCGATCATTTTCACCCGTCAACAAATGGCATTAGAAGGAGGGCATGAACACTATTGATGGCACGTGGAGGTCGCAAGACTCCTCCCCCACCTACCCGCTCACCTATAGTAATAAGAAGTCAGTCTGACGACAACATTGTCTCTCAAACAACAACCACATCAAATGACAATCCATGGATTACCATTGAACCAGTAACACCAAACCCCCCAGGGGCCGACGTACAAGAAATTGTTTGTCAATCCCTTCTAAGAACACATAGTTATTTGGCCCATATCAAACAACCAAGTCAGCCATTTAATCAAATTTTAGACTTCTATGATATTACGGAGAAACTTGAAGGCACTAGTCTTACCTTAAACCCTACAGATCTAGATCATATCCTCACTCATGCAGTAGGAGGATCTAGTATTCCACCATCACCACCCCCTTAATCTCCTTCTTCCTCAAGAGAAGAATCATCAGACGAAGGCAGTTCTTCATCTTAGCCTTCGACACCACCCATGCCTATGGAAAATCTAAATAATCCTGCCAGAACATGGCTCGATCAAGATGCAGTGGCCATACCTAGTTTTATTGGACTAATCGGTAGGTCCAGACACTAATATATCTCCCTAGATCCACTTGGATCTAGAACAAAATAGGAAAGGACATGACTATTTCCCTAAGTTATTACCATTGAATTAGCTAGTAGGGAGGAACAAGTGACATACCTTTTGTATCGCTTCCTAGGGTCTTTGTTGCTCCCTCTTCAATCCAGTGCTCTCGTGAGGTTAAGACCAAGACAACACAAACCAACCAAAGTGAAGATAGAAAAACATATTCAATCATCAACTTATGTGTATGATCAAGGAATTATACAATAAAGTAAGAATGACTTTATGGGAAAAGGACATGTCGTTGTATCATATTAATTGAAAGTAGAAGATACAACCTGATCACCTTAATGTCGCAATCTTCCTTTCAGTGGCTCTTGGTTCCAACACACACACTTGCTCAATCCACGTATGAAGAAGATATAATTCCTCTTGATAGACCTGCTAGAGTCTCCAAGCTACCATTCAAGCTAGGTCCTTCACACAATTCTTTCACCAATACTCCAATTAATCTTGCTTAACCTTTTCAATGAGAATCCCATCAATATATAGGAGAGGTTGAGATGGTTACTTGGATGAGAATGATCCCACAATATTAGGGAAACCAGTAAAATGATAACCATTCGAATGCCAACCCATTCTCTAGAAGATTCCCTTCTAGAACCATCAAGACTTCATCTTTTTCCAATATTGAGAACAAGTTCGCACCCTAGATATATAGAAAAGTGCAAGAAGTTCGCACGCTAGCTAAAGGTATCCTATTAGAATAGGCCATTCTCGCACCCTAGGCTATAAGTAACCTATGAACTCTCTCCAAAAATATGTTTTCAGAGAAGAGATGAATGTCAGTTTTCTCAGGAGAAAGTTCATGTTAGGAGTCCGAGTACACCATCATCAATACACCATCAAGATGACCAAAATCATGGGTAACAGAATGCCTCCCAAAGTATGAGGCCGGAATCAGTGACAACCAAAATACTTTGTAGACTACGTGTGTATGTCAAAAACTAGGAGCGCACCTAATGGGAAACCTGTGAACAACCAAGCATCTGAAGAATATCATACTAGTTCTGAGGTAGGCATTCCCATACTCAGATCACAGATGGATGAAATTGTAAGTATAGGTCATGGCCACCAATCATACACTGTGAATCCATGCCGTCAAAATATAGCATAGCCACCAGGAATACACTGTGGATATACACAAGAAAATTCAAATTGAGACGACATAGCCACGAGACTTACAAAGTGGATCTATGTGTCGCAAATCATACATATTCCATTGCAACCTAGACAAATTGATGAGATCCAGGGTCTTCAATCCTGTCACCCAAAAGTACGAATCTAACCACGTGATTACATGTGTTGAATTAGAACATGGTAGAGACCACTTGATTACCGATCATTGTTATTGGATAAATCCATAGGTGCGAACATTAACCGATCTCCCTAGATCCACCTAGATCTAGAACAAAGCAAGACAGAACATGACTCTTTCCCTAGATTTTCAACATTGAATTAAATAGGAGGCAAGAACAAATAACATACCTTATTATTTCTTCCTATGGTCTTTGTTTCTCCTTCTTCGCTCCAGTGCTCTCATGCAGTCAAGACCAAGACAACACAAACCAACCAAAGTGAAGAAAGCACAATCTATTCAATAGTCAATCTATGTATATGATCAAGGAGTTATACAATAAAGTGGAAATAGCTTTATGGGAAACTGACATATTATTGTATCATATTAATGGAAAGTAAATATTATAACCTGAGCCTTGATGTCACAAACTTCCTTTCGATGGCCCTTGGTTCCAACACACACACTTGCTCACTTGCATGAAGAAGATCAAATCCTCTTGATAGACTTGTTGGAGTCTTCAAGTTGTTGTTCAATGCTGATTCCTTCACACAATTCTTTCACCAATTCTCCAATGAATCTTTCTTAACCTTGCTTAACCTTTTCCATGAGAATTCCCTCAATATATAGGAGAGAATGAATTAGTTACTTGGATAAGAATGATCCCAAAATATCAGGGAATCCAGTACTAGGATAACCATTCGAATGCCATCTCATCCTTCTAGAAGATTCCCTTCTAGAAGCATCAAGAATTCATCTTTTTCCTTTCTTTAGAAAGAGTTCTCACCCTAGCAGTTCAACACAGTGTGAACTTCTCACACCCTGACTTAAGGCATCCTGTTAGAATCATGCATTCTCACAGGCAAATGTATTAGCACCCTACGAACCTTCTTCAAAAATGATATTTCTGGAAAGAGAAGAAAGTAATTTTTCTCAAGAGAAAGTTCTTATGAAGAGCCTGAGTACACCATCATTAATACATCATCATGATGACCAAAATCATGGGTAACAGTAATTGATGAAACTGTTAACAAGTGCAAGGGAAATCACCATTAATGTCAATGAATCCCGAGGTACACTAGTACAATACACTGAATGTGAATGAATGAGTCGAGGTTGAACATTCGATGGAATCTTTTGATCAGGGGTCAATGATGTAAACCCACTGTCGAAAGCGAGGAAACCTACCATTGAGGCATGCAAGTTCCAAGGTACCAAATAATTTCTAAGTCTTGTTTCCAGATAATGAGTTGAAGCCAACGGAACAAAACTTGTCACAGGAGGGCCTTGATGTATCCCCCATCAATGAAACGAAATGAGTAACATATTTTGAAGGTGAAATAGAGTATGATATAAGTTGGACTGGACATAGGGAAGGCTGACATGGAGAGAATGGACAACTGCAGATGACCGACTCAATAGAGGTTTCAGATGAACTTCTCTTGAACATATGAATGACATGACCAATGATTTGGCAGCATTGACTCAGAGACGATGCAGGGTATGACCTTGTAGAAAATCGAATGAGAGACAAATGGATTTCCCAAATCGGCTTCAAATAATGAATAGGGGGGTGTCATGTTCAAGAGAGACACTTACTGCCAATTAAGATGAATACAAGAACACATCCCTTTCCCAAAGTTTTCCCCACCATTTCTGGCAAGTACCTCTTTATTTTTACGCAAGCTTGAGGAGGATAACATATGCTTGTTGATATAAGCTCATCCTTCGGATAATTCCTTCAGAGTATGTTTAACGAACCCTAGGAAGGAGTGGTTCAGTCCCATTACGGGTCTGTCGATGTTTGTTTAACGAGTCCAAAGATAGAAAACTCGAGGGTTTTTCATGATTATAGAGTCTAGAAAAACACTTAAAAGAGAACTCTCTCAGTTCCTTTTTCATAAAATACTCTGATGAGACCGAAAAAGAGATAAATTATCGCCCAACAGATGCTTTCTTCAAATACTTTAACGAGCATGAAAATATCAAGGTCGCTCGACAATATTTTCGCGTTTAGAGAGTCTGAAAAGAGCTTAAAGAGGACTCCAAGGGGGTTCCTTTTTCGTATAACCTTGTTGAGCCCGAAAAAGTGATAAAAGTGTGCTCGATCGGATTCTCATGTATTTTCAAGCGTGAGAACAAACAAAGACCAAGCTCAAGGCTTTGTACAAAAACCATAAAAAACAATCAAAACATGCGATGAAGAAGAAAAAATATCTGCATCCATGTGCATGAACTTCGAAGTCATTACACCTGCAAAAGTCATACTGAAAAGGGTATTAGGCATTATGTTTTAATAAATAAATAATTATAAAATCCAATAACAAATGGTAAAAGTAGATATAAAGGGGTAGAATTTATTTTCACCATAATCATTTTAACTTTACCAATATTTGAGCCCAAAACCCCTCTTTTCCCCTAGAGTTTCGGTGCTCGATTGCGGGAGTTACGAGCATCCATTCGACGAACTATCTCTGGCGGTTAGGTAAGCTCCTTGTCCTCTACCTTTTCATGGTTTGATTTTTCATTTTCATTCGAAAAAAACATATTTTTGAGTTTGTTTTGGGGGTTAAAGTTGCGCTCATCCATTCTTGTAGGCCAGCCACACGGGACCTGCAAGAATGCCTCATTCTCGCAGGTGACCCCAAAGGCACTTGCGAGAACCTCGCACTGTGCCTAAAGGGCACCTGCAAGAATCGCAAAGTGGAAATTTTTTTAAATTTTTGCTCAATGAAAAAGATACCAAGTGTTGAATAGAGTTACTAACTTTCTTCTTATGCTTCTTATGCAAGTATTTGGCCATCACCATGGTTCTAGAATGGCGTGAAAGAGAGCACAAATAAGATGATGCCATTGCTGAAAATCATCCAGCCATTGTTTTCACTTTACGAGACTGTGGTCTTCTGAAATTATTTCGTATCCCAAGTATAAGGGCCTAAGTCAGGTTATTGGAGTACCTTGTGCATATGTGGGATCTCGAATAGCAAGTATTCCATGTAGGGGTCCACACATTGTCCTTGGATATCAAGGACATTTACTTCTTGACAGGACTATCATGGCATGGGTACCACATGAGCCTGACTGGTAGTAGAGGTGGTGGGATGCCCATGAGTGAGTACTACCACCTGCACTGTGTTCCAGAGGCAGAGAGGAGCAAAGGGAAGGTAGTCATTTGGGGAGTGAGGGATTTGACCCTCCGCACTATTTTTTTCACCATTGCTCGTATGGATAGGAGCGTTGCTCCTCACATGGATCTCTAGAGATACTTTCAGTATGCCATAGAGTGTACTGAGCCTCGGGTTTTTAACTGGGCAGACACAGTGCTTCATTGCATGAAGAGGCAGTTGACCAAATGCAGGCGAGGCGAATTGAAGCAATTTAGGTACGGGTGTTTGTTGGTGTCCTTATTTCTTGAGAGGGTTCCCTTGATGAGGCTGCAGGTTGAGTGGGATTTACTGGCTCCAACAGATCCAAGAATGATGAGGTGGTGTCAACTCATGGCCTGACATGTAGCTAGACCAATTATCAAATATAATGATGTCTTCTTCGACTGGTTGCGACCACAAATGTTGATGGTCAATGATTATGCCTATGCCAGGTTGGAATTCCGAGGAGATGTGGACTTGGTCCTACCCGAGGGTGCTCAATGGGGAGATCTTGGTAAGAAGTACAGATTTTTCTTTTTTAAATGTTTTTGTGAATTTTATCATATGCAAATTCTTTTTTATGTTCGTCCAAAGTCTAATTACAAAAATTCCTTTTTGATAACACAGACGTGGGGCCTTACCGACCACCTGGTACTTCTCCTATCAGCGATGAGGAGAGGTAGCTCCAGTGCCATGATGGGACGCCAAAGATTATGAAGCGGTGAAACAAAACCTAGAGGGTTTGACAACAGACAAACCAGACATGCCCCTTGGAGAGGTTCCACGAAGTTATCAACGTCATACAGTACGAGTGTCAGAGTCCATTGGTTGACTACTTCATAGGGTTTCTCGGGAAGTCATGTGTTACCATGAACGTATCCATGACATCACTTTTTAGAATCTATGAGCTTCATATTTTGAAATTTTGGTCCTCAGACAGAACTTTTTGTAAAAAAAAATTGATCATTATATATACATGCGGCTTCTACCGATTTATCTTGTGTTGTGTGAAAATTGATGTGATTGATTTATAAATGATCCAAATGTCTATCTAATACATAGTTAGCCAATGCACTAGTTAATGTATTTATACGTCTAGGAATATGTTGATATTCAATATAATCAAAATAACATTCCAAGAGGCGAATTCACAAATACACCCGTAACAAAGTAGGACTTCGAATAGTATAGACATTACTTAACTGTAGT
>JZKD02S1929841.1:288946-312711 GCA_000966675.3 Picea glauca
CAAAATGGCCCCGAAAGTTAAAACCTGCTAAAAATAGTAAATTGTCAAAATGGCCAGAAAACTGTTTTGAGCCATTTGGAAAAGGTGGGTGGCCACCAATATCCACCTGGATCAAGGAGGGAGATTAAGGATCACCTCAACCATTAAAGGATCTATCGTGATCCCTTGACGTGAAACAATAAAGCCTAGAAGTCGGCTGGATTCCACGCAGAAAACACACTTGTGAGGATTCAAACATATGCGGTAAAACCGACAGCAGACGAAAACGAATCGGAGGTGGATTGGATGATCGAATCGACGCATAGAGTAAGTGGGTAAATTTTCCATATATGGTTGCATGATGTGCTTGATATCATGGAATGCATAAGACATAGCGCGTTGAAACGTTGTGCTAGCATTCTTGAGACCGAAGGAGAGTTTCCGATAGTAAAAAGTGACCCAAGTACAAATAAAAGCAGTCTTATGTTGATCCTCAAGAACATTGTTGATTTGATTATACCAAGAGAAACCATCCATCAGAGAGAACATTTCACTTCTGATGCAATCGTCGACAATCTGATCGACAAAGGGGGTAGGAAAGTTATCTTTGGGACAAGCTTTGTTGATATCCCTATAATCAACACATACATGGATTGTGCCTTGTTTATTGTCGATCGGGACAAGATTGGAAACCCATTCAGTGAGGGCCACTGGGTAAATAAATCCATCTTTGAGAAGTTTCTCACATTCGAGCTTGATAGCAGCCACTTTACGTGGGTGAACTGAACGAAGGCATTGTCGGACGGGTTTAGCATCGGGGTATGTCTTGATCTCATGTATCATAATGTCGGGGTCAATACCTAACATTTCTTCATAGCTCCAGGAGAAGACGTCACAAAATTCTCTGAAAAGGGACGTGTAGGTGACGATTTCATTAGGGGAACACCAAGCTTCAATATGCACATTTTTGACAATTCCATGCTTGATGGATATGTCGAGGGGAATAGTGGGTCGAGATCTGTTGGTAGTTCTTGATGGTATGTTGCTCCAGGAAGAGGATGGAATGATGATTTCCATCATCCCAAGGGGTGTCTTCCATGATAGACATGATCATCTTGTCTGTGGGAAAAATGACATGGAAAGGATCTAGAGATAACTCACCAAGAGAGGGGGTAGAAGGGGTTGCCGATTGAATGGCCTAATAGGCGGATTCGACCAAACTTAATGGAATTTTTTCATCGTAATGAAGATGATCTCCAGATTCAGGTACCATCCATGGGTTGTGAGACATAGGAGTTCCGTGAATCGAGGTGGAGATCATGTTGATTGAAGCAATGGACGAGCATGGAACATCGGGTGGTGGAATGGGGAAAGTACCCATTAACGAAGAGTCTTTGAGAAGGCCTATGCCGACGTTTTCATAACTCGGTGGGGTTTTAACGATGAATGGTATGTTTCCAGTATGGGTATCTGAGTTAAATAAGGCTAATTGGTTGATGGTGACTACCTTCCCTTGATGTGGGAAACATACCACATGAAAAAGGATTGACACAACTGCGTGCATGGAATCGATCCAGCTGCGGCCAAGCAGAAGATTGTAATCAAGAGGAGCGTCAAAGAATTCCACTTCCACTTGGATAGTTTTTCCTTCTAACATGATTGGAAATGAAGGAAGGACACTGTAGGGCTTAAAACTCGAGCCATTGAAGGCTTTCAGAGTGTTCTTGGATTCATTCAAAGAGGGAGAGCCAATGGATTTCCAACAAGTAAGAGACATGACACACATCGAGGCACCCTCATTGATAACGGTTCGACAAACGTTTTTGTCAGAGACAATCACTTGGATTTGGAATGCGAGTTGAGGGGGTAACCTTGGAATGTGATCTTCCAAGTCAAAAATTATTAAGTTTGTATCCGTCGGGTCGATTCCACCGATAGCTTTCAACAGTGCCTTCCATTGTGTGGGACAAATTTGAAGGACTTCGAGGGCTGACATTGTAGAAGGTGCTTGGGCCAGATCTTCAACAATGTTGTAGTTCTGGGTAGCAGGAGCATGAGGATTGAAAGCCGATTTTCGAACGACGCCCTTTGGGGGGGGTCGAAGAACTGTGTGAAAGCTTGATCGTTCGAGATGAAGAGGACCGTTGGTAGTTGGATTCATAGGAGTGGGTTATACCAATGAAGGAGGTGGGTCATCAACCTTCTCTTTAGAGGGAGAATAATCTTTGGCTCGAGTGGTGAGTGCAATGTCATTCTGCTTTGAATCGCCAATACACATCAATACACAGGATGTAGTAGAAGGTGAGGGTTGGTCATGAATGACCAATTGGGCCTGTTGTTGAAACGGGAAAGGCTGGGACAAAATGGCCATAGCAGGTGATTTTGGGGCTCCTTGAAGGAACTTAGTGACCTTGCCATGTTGTGGACAATCCTTCGTGTAGTGATCATCACCACAGATAAGACAAGGGTATCGATTTTTTCACTTATCCCTATCGTCAACAGGTGGAGTTTTGGTTCACTCTGCTTGAGAAGTATTTTTTTCCTCCTTATTCTTACCCCTTCCCTTTTTAGATCTTTTTTTACCGGTTGGGGTAGATTGAACCACATTTACCTCAGAAGTCTTTCCGATGGGAGGGATAGGAGATGGATCATTTTGAACATTAGAAGAAGAAGGTTTGGAGTTGGTGCTTGAGGCGGAATGTGGTTGGGCATGGAAAGTGTCAATCACACTATTGGCTGCATGAAAAGAAGATGGAGTAGTTGAAGTGGCGGAAGTGGAAGGACGAGGTGCGTCAGGTAGTAAGTCATAAAGGGTACCCATTTGTGAGTAAACAAGGTCAAGGTATTGAGCACGAATTATGGCTTGCTCTTCTGTGACCACTCCACCCATGGTGGTGTCATGACCGATGTCATTCACAAATGATTTTGTGAACCACTCTGCCAGCAATTGATCGGGGAGTTCGAGTTTGATGAGAGGTTGTCTCCATCGCCACTCATGAATGTGATTGGACATATGAGTGTCTTTGTTTTGTTTGAAAGAACTCAAAATCTCGGTACCTGTTTCATAATGGATCGGTAACTAGTAGTGGGTGAGGAAGGCCATAGCTAGGGTGTTGAAGTTGGTGAAGAAATCTCGTGGTAATTCGATATACCACTTCGCAGCAGAACCCGTGAGGGTTCTTTAAAAAAGATATAAATGAATAGAGTCATCCATCAACGAGTTGGATGAGCACCAGAGGTGAAAATTCATGACGTGATTGTTTGGTTCCTCTCCCGCTTTGCCGTCAAACTTAGGGATGTCCGATGGTAGCTTGGCTGGTATAGTGGGCCATTGGGGAGAGTGACGAATTGGATCATTTAAAATCCTTGACAAGTCTGGGAGATCCAAAGTGGCCAATAAGGGTAACTGTCGATTCACATGCAGGTACTGGTGGCTTTGGGAAGGAAGCCCCGTCGAAAAACCAGTAGGACCATAAGTAGTTTGCATATAATGTGAAGACCCCAGGAAGAATCGGTGGTGGTTGTAGAGGAAAACAGCTCATGGAATTGTATCCTTGAACATGGACGTGAGTTTGAACATCTGAGCCCCAAATAGGATTGGACGTACCTGGATATGGTTGGCCTATACTATGGGGCATAAGGGATGCAGATGGAAGCTATTTCCCCCCGGTGGCTTGAGGAGTATGTTGTATCAGATGATTCCAATATTGGGCCAAGGATGGAGGTATGTTTTGTCCATAAGGTGGGGTCGGTGGGGGTTGTCCTCCAACCGGGGTTTGTGTTCCAATTGGAGGCAGTGTTCCAATTGGGGGCATTGTTCGAATTGGGATTTGTGTTCCAATAGGTATTTTCCCACCAAGGGGGGGTTGAGTCAAACCTCCTTGGTGAAATTGTCCACCAACATGAATCTAGTAATTTGGTGTGAATGATGGAATAGTGCCACTAGGATTAATACTGCCAGTGGAGGATGAGAAAGGTCCTCCAAAAGGGGGTTGAGGAAGTTTCAAAATGAAACTAGGAAGAGAATGCCCAGAAGAAGAGGGACCACTAGGAGTACTGGATGGGGTTTGCATAGGAGTGGGAATAGAATCATTCAATGCACGATACCTGGGTGGTAGTGTCGGGGTGACACTGGGTGAGAGAAGTGGTGGCATGACTAACCGTGGTAATCCTGGTTTGAATACTCATAGTATCTGTGTAATGGACCATTTCTATAGGGATGGTCAAGATGTGGTCAAATGTGGGGCATCCATACCAGGAAAATAATAGGCAGTAGTAAATGGTACTATGTCTAGGTTAGAGGTTTCGGAGAGCACCGGTGAGATGGTGATTTCAACGCCTAATCTTGCACCAAAAAGGTCCCGTCTAAAAATGCTCGTAGACCAAAAAGGATCTTGGTCCTCTATTCTCGGAAAGGGTCCAATCGGTGATCTAGAAGACACAACAACTAAGTCTCTGGAAGAATTCACTCATATAATCTATCTCTCATAATCAGGGTGAAGTCGAAAGTCCTCTCAAGTATTGGTAATTTGTAAATGTTCTAGAGAGTCGGTTCATTCCACTTGTGTCATGGTAACGTATTGGAATTCACTTTGTTGAGGAGAGCCCTCAGGTGAGCTTGTAGGCAGGGGTTGAGAACCTTCCATATGCTCTGGAGATAAAACCTACATTCTACGTGAATGACGTGGAGGATCTATTATGAATGAGTTACAAACTTATGAAGAAAATCTTATGGTCAACTTGGGTATACAAACAACACGCGCTAGTAAACAAAATCTAGGAAACAATACCAAGAAAATAAGACCTTCTAATTCTCAAGTCACTAGTTGGTGATGAAATCCAACGTCGCAACAACGAGACAAGAAGGGGCTGGGATAGGGTGGAAAAGTTACGCTGACGACCTGCTTAATGGACTTACACTCTGGTGCAAGCTACCACACATAATCGTGCCTATACCCTCCAAGGAGTCCGAGTGAGTTTGGCCAACGTCGATTCCAGGTACCATGAAGACTTGCCCCTTCACAGTCACCTTGTGTAAGACCCTATAAAGATAGGTCGCTAAGGTTACCACCAACAACAATAAATCCCCGGGGGACAGTCGACAGTTGGATCCACACGCAAGGGTAGGGTATCTAGCCCGAAATCAACTCAAGAGGCTTCCACTCATCATTGTGGGTATACCTCCAAGTGACCCCTGTAATACATGAAATCTCTACACTGATATCAACAAAGCAGGGTGAGTAACTCTATCAATATCAATGTGACCTCGGGTTTGACCCTTGTGTGAGAAGGGCTTCCCAGGACAAAATGTTGTAAATGGAATTTGGCACTCCTTAACACAAGATGTTATTGTGTGTTTTGTGATTTGGAGAGTGTATCTCTCTACTTATTCCAAAGCGCTAGCCTAGATAAATGTTGGTGTAATAGAGCCCTAGAAAAGAGTTACTAGTTAAATTTTATAATTGCGCAATGTTACTAAGGGTTGTTGTTACTCAAAGGAAACAGAGATGAAATTGATGTTGAATGAGACTCTGACCCAACGATGCATAGATAGGAATGAAATATATCAATTTTCGTTCAATGAATCCTATGTATGGGAGGGAAAGAGAAGTTTTTCTGACCAATCTTGAACTACGATACACAATTTCCTTTAAAATGCAATTTCAATGACTCACACAATAATGACAATTCTCTATTGTTTCTTTTTCAATAATTTCAACAATTGATTTTCAATATTTTCGAAGACAAAAATGCTTTTGAAAGAAAAATGTTTTTCACTTTTCAAAAAGGACCTACACCATGATGGTGAAAGTGAGGAAAACCATAAACTAATGAACAAGCAATAAACAAAAACCCAAACCAATATTTCAACGGGAACAGAAATTACAAGCAGACAAAACTAGTCTTTTCAATTGCATGAGAAAAGTAATCTTCCAAATAATGAGCAAATGAGAAAGACAAAGAATCCCAACTTTCAACCGATCACTGGTTCTTAACCAAACAAGAAATCAGATTCCAAAATCAGAGAGTATATATTTTCCAAGAAAAGTCAAGAGATGAGAGTCGAGAAAAAGATGGACAGGAGGAGCCTTTGATTTCCGAAGACTGATCGTGCACAAAATATGAAGACAAGAAAACATCAACCAATGGTCCAAGAAGTTATTTTCAGACACCTATACTGATCTGGACAGCTGAACATGCAAAAATCTTATATCCAAAATTTTAAAAAGAGGGTTCGCGGGATATCAGTGTTACACAGTGCGAGAACGGGTCATTCTCGCAGGCTAGCTTTGAGTAGAGTGCGAGAACCTCAAACTAGACCTAAAAGCAAAGTGTGAACTCAAAGTATTCTCGCAGGCCACTTTGGGGTTCGGTGCGAGAATGTCTAAAACTAGGCAATTTTTTGGAAAAAGACAAAAAATTCGAAGGGACTTCTTGACCCAAAGGGTCTATCAGGGTGTCCTGAAGACTCAAAGATTGATAGAAATGGAGAAAGTTAAGGCAAGAGAAAATGGCTAAGGAAAAACACCAAAAACCACAAAGAAAATGGGTTGCATCCCCAGTGGAGTCACCAATGTTGTTATCGGACTAATCGGTAGGTGCAGACACTAACAGATCTCCCTAGATCCACTTGGATCTAGAGCAAAACAGGACAGGATATGACTCTTTCCCTGAGTTCTGACCATTGAATTAGCTAGTAGGGAGGAACAAGTAACATACCTTTTGTATCGCTTCCTAGGGTCTCTGTTGCTCCCACTTCACTCCAGTGCTCTCGTGAGGTCAAGACCAAGACAACACAAACCGGCCAAAGTGAAGATAGAAAAATATATTCAATCATCAACTTATTTGTATGATCAAGGAATTACACAATAAAGTAAGAATGACTTTATGGGAAAAGTACATGCTCCTATATCATATTAATCGAAAGTAGAAGATACAACCTAATCACCTTGATGTCACAAGCTTCCTTTCGGTGTCTCTTGGTTCCAACACACACACTTGCTCGATCCTTGTATGAAGAAGATCCAATTCCTCTTGATAGACTTGCTAGAGTCTCCAAGCTCCCGTTCAAGCTAGGTCCTTCACACAATTCTTTCACCAATTATCCAATTAATCTTACTTAACCTTTTCCATGAGAATCCCATCAATATATAGGAGAGTATGAGATGGTTACTTGGATGAGAATGATCCCACAATATTAGGGAAACCAATAAAATGATAACCATTCGAATGCCAACCCATTCTCTAGAAGATTCCCTTCTAGAACCATCGAGACTTCATCTTTTTCCAAGATTGAGAACAAGTTCGCACCCTATATATATAGCACAGTGCGAGAAGTTCTCACCCTAGCTGAAGGTAGCCTACGAGAATAGGTTCTTCTCGCACCCTAGGCTATAAGAAACCTGCGAACTCTCTCCAGAAATATGTTTTCTGGGAAGAGATGAATGTCACTTTTCTCAAGAGAAACTTCTTGTTAGGAGCCTGAGTACACCATCATCAATACACCATCAAGATGACCAAAATCATGGGTAACACCTGGGCTCCAACATCCTTTGCCTAAACATCCAAAGAAATGGCTCCCTAAATTTGACCCAGATTCCAAGCAGATTGTTGAGGATCATATTAAAAAATTCATGTTAGCCATTAGGGTCCATAGTGTTGAACACAAAGACGTAGTATGTAGACTTTTTCCGTACACCTTTGAAGGCAATGCCTCTACCTGGTACTTTGTCCAACAACCCCACACCATTGTGTCTTGGGATATATTTGAATCGTGTTTCCTTGAAAAATTCGTAGACGACAAATCTCCTGAAGTCTTAGTTATGGAACTCTCTAGTTTAGATATGAACCCCAAAGAAAAGATAAAAGACTTTAATCAAATGTTCCTCACATTAAAGAATTGAATCCCCACGGATTTAATGTCTGCTGAAAATCTTATCGTCACATACTACACGAAATCCCTACACCAAAACATAGCAATTTGGGTAAAAATATCTAAGAAAGACACATTATTAGAAGACTTCAAAGAGGTGAGTCAAATCGAGAAAGATATTCTCAGCCTAAAAGACAATATCTGTAACGAGGCAGAGACTACTTCATCCTCCAAGAAAAAAATTGAAATTCTTCCTAGACCTCCCCAAACCAAAACTCAATCAGATGGTTCAGATCTAGAAAGTTTACAGAAGGTCGTTCAGAAGTTTTCAAACCAGGTTATAGATTTGAGAAGATCAGCTGAAGAAGCTTCTTGAAGGAAAGGGCCTTACAAACCCCCTTTCAGAAAGCCTTTTCCCACAAACCGGCCTAACTCAAATTCTGAAGGCCTAAATCTAGAAAGTTTACAGTTTGTTATCCAGACAATTGTAGAAGCACATGATAACTTGATTCCTCCTGAGATTCCTGAAGGCGTGGCTGAACAAGAAATAGTGGAAGAGGACGAATCCTCTCCCACCATTTTCGGGCATTTTTTTGGATAGCATCTTTCAAGATAATTTTGAAATAGTGCATCCTTACAATACCATAAGTAAAACAACGAATAAATCTTCTTCTGAAATTGGAACTAATGCACCTCAAAAATAGTCTAAACCAATTGAAACTAAACATAATTCAACAACTCCAAGTTTAGAGTATGATTTGATTGAGGATCTCAAAAAACTTAGAGCTAATATTTATGTTTACGAATTATTGAAATTTTCTTTTCTTCTGCAAAAGATTCTCCAGAATATTGTAGAAAACAACAAAAATAACAATCTGAATAGCAACAAAGTTGCATAAAACAGCCCCAAAACACCTCAAAAAGTCTCTGTTAAAACAATGCTAGAATCCTCTGATAAAAGAGACCTTGTTGTAAAAAGTGTAACAAATGTAGATAAACTAGTTTTAGGGGCTGCAACTAAAAAATAACAAACTTATGTTGTTAATACTCACATAAATGTCCCACCCTTTTTGTTGACTTTTGAAATTTTCAATAGGAATGTACATAATTGTATGGTAGATTCAGGTGCATCATCAAATGTAATGCCTTGGTCTGTTTGCCAAAAAATCAATGTTGAAGTTCAACCTTCCAGTCTGAAAATTATTCAGCTTGATTAGACTAGTGTTAAAGTAATAGTTGAGTTAAAAAATGTACTTATCAGATTTTCATCTAATCCTAAAGTCCATCAGGTTATTGATATTATTGTCATTGATATCCCCAAAGTATATGGCTTGTTTTTAAGTAGAGATTGGTCCGAACAACTACATGGTTATTTTGCAACAGATTGATCTCACTTGTGGCTGCCCAAGAATGGAAAGCGTAATAGAATCAAGGTCAATCATGAGCGTTATCTTATGTTCACGGTAACTAATTTAAATGATCCTAATGAACCATTCACTACTTCTGCCAATTCACCTAAAATACAGGGGATGAACACTTTTTTTGGCAATTTCATGGACGAAACTTCTACTATTACTGACCCGGAACATCAGTCCAAAATTATGACATGCACACAATCACCAGCCCTCTCTCAATGGTCGCATGCACATGATGAAAATTAGATCTGGTCTCTTTACTTCAATGGATCTAAATCTAAGGAAGGATCCGGTGCAGGATGTGTGATCATTGATCCAACAGGTAACAAAACTTTGATGGCTTGCCGGTTAGAATTTGAATGCACAAACAATACAACCGAATACGAGGCACTCCTACAAGGTCTCAAAAAAGCACTAGATTTGAGGATTCATAATTTGACAGTCTTTAGTGATTCAAAATTTTTGGTTAGACAGGTAGAAAATTCTATTCACTGTTTATCTCCACACCTGAAAAGCCATCAAACTGAGGTATGGAATTTAATGAACAAATTTTTTGCACTTAACATTAATTCTATTATGAGATTGAATAATTCTAAGGCTGATTTATTAGCTAATGTCTCCTCTAAACTTTTTCCTATAGAAGGCCTTTCTCCAAATGTGCTTTCCATCAAGTTGTTTTTTAGACCTAATCACATAGAATGATGCACTCCCATACCCCGCAGGGTCTCTTCACCTGACCTCCCGCTCTTTAAGGATCGCTCAGTGTTCCCTTCAAAGACAAAGCAGCTCTTTGGACTCCCAATGGAATCTCTGTGAAAATCCGATCCACAGGTCCTTCTCACCCACTGGCCTTTTATGCACTAAGCCTTGATCTTCCCCTGATCTTAATTTCAGGTTTCAGGGTTTCATGATCCCCGACGTCAAGAGTTACTATCCTCTTAAATCCATGATCTCCGATGAGAAATTTCACCGATACGTGCCCTTTACGCGTTATCCCTTCTGGCTATGCTATGGTCCATGTGACCGCTAATTCATAAGACTGCAACCTTATCCTTCTTTCAGGGTTTTGGGCTTCAAAATCCCGATGTGCTCCAACTCCCGTTATGCCTCTAGGCTAGACTCCTGGCCCACATGATCACTATCTCACAAGACCACAGCCTTGTCTCCTATTGGGGTTTCGAACATCGAAATGTCAAAATGCATAAAAATTTTGTCCTCGAAATCCCCGATATCCCGATATGACGTCAGCTTCCGCTAGTCCCCTGGGCTAAACCTTTTGGTCCATATGACCTCCCTCTATATGACCACAGTCATACCACCTATCAGGGCTTTAGGGTTTCAAATGTTGAAAAACACTTTCCCACGGGATTGTCGATCCCTTGAATCTCGATTCTCTGATATGCTGACAGCTGGCCCCACGATGGCTCCTTCCTCCTTGTAGGGGTTTCGGACTTCGCGATTTCGAAATGCCCAAACCTCTTATCACCAGGATTCCTGATATCCCGATGACCAAAATGTCGATAGACGACTTCCTGTTGGGCCTTTCCCCAATGGCTCTGATTGCTGCCATGTATCCTCCTCTGATGGATAGTCCTGGTTAACTCTCAGGATTTCATGAATTCTGATGTTCTGGAAGCCTTGTCCCTAGGACTCGCGAAATGCCGAACTCTGATGCAACAAAGTACTAATGGGCACTCGATCTCCGCCACGCGTCTCCACTATCGGATGGCTCAGATCATTTCTCGCTATTTCGAGACTTGAAGTGTCTCGACTTTCTCGACCTCGAGAAATCCGATATCCCGAATGTCGATATCCCGATGTCTAATACCTGGATCCCCTGAATGGACGATCATGTGACATGCACCCTCTCTCAGATGGACAGCCCATATTTGTGTCGGGGTTTTCAAGTTGGACTTACCCGATCTCCTGTCCACAGGAATACCGATATCCTGACTCCCTATGCCTCGATCTCCGCCACGTGTCTCCACTAATGGATGGTCCAGATCACTCCCAGGACTTTTCTCATGGAAATTCCTGATTCCTTGTCCTCGTGACTCCCGATGGTAAACCTCATGCAGCTCTTGTCCGATCTGAATACTGATGAGTAATTTTCTTAAGATCTGACGGTTAAAATCTATCCTTCTTATGCACTTACTCCAGAGGCTAAACTCTGCGCGCCTTCACCCGATCCAACGACTAATAGGTATCTGAGTGAGATCCTATGACTGACGATCTCCTCTTCTTTGCGCTCGCTCTGATGCTCCCTGGACATGAAATCAACGGTCCAGATCTCTTTCATCAACTGATCCAACGACTGCTGTGATCTCCCCTGAGCTTTTTGGGAACTTTCTTCCGATGCTTGGAAGAATTCAAAGTCTCCAAACACCTCAACCTTTGTCCTCTTTTCCCTCTGCAATCTCCACAGCTTTAAGCCTCACTTGTGTATGAAAATGTTGTTCCCCCTGAGCTCCTGGGAACTCTTAACTCCTCCAAAGAGTTCTTCAACCTCTGCACTCATTGTATCTACGCTCTGTGCCTGAAATCACTCACCCTCCTTAGCTTCTGTGCCTGAATCCTCCAGGGACTCTATGACTCCTATGCCTCTGCAGGGTCTTCATGCACCCAAAGTGCTATCTCTCCTGAGATTCTCAATCACTCAAACCCCTAAGGGACTTTGTCCTTCTTCCTTCTCCCACATATGCAGAATATAATTCCCTCCCGGCTATCCTTCTGCTCAAGCAACCTCTTGCTGAGCCTTTCAGGGTGTTCAACAACCCCATGAAGATCCCTCAATGGACTCTTCTTCAATTCACAGAACTCAAAGAGTTCTCTTCTCTCTGTGCATGTCTTCACACTGAATCAAATTCCCTCCTAACATAGTATCTACTCGTAGAACTTCCAGCAGTTATGTCTCCTTCTGTGCATGTATGCACCCGCTCAATGCCCACCTGGCAGAGCTATCAGAATCCTCAGTGATTCTATTTCTTCCCTGAACTTCTCAACAAATGTATTCCTTTTTGAACCCCTTGCACCTGCTCAATGCCCACCTGGCAGAGCTTCACATAATCCTCAGTGATATTGATTCTTCTTCCTGAACTCACTACAGAGTTCCTTCAAATGCACCACTGTACATATGCTCAATGCCCACTTGGCAGAGCTCTACAGAACTCACAATGGAGCTTCTGTCTGCAACCGTGTCTCTCATACACAACCTTGCTTCCAAGGTGTTCTGCAACCTTGAGGTCTTCCTTGAGTTGTTGACTTCAGTTCTTGTGCTGCAGCACGTGTTTGTTTGAACCCTCAGTATTTAGAAATGCATCCTCTATGCACGACTATCAAAACCTGCAGTGTTTTGTCACACCTTCCTGGTGTGAAGCCTCAAATACCTTCACCTGAAATCAAACACACTCCTGCAAATGAATAATAACAGTATACATATACAACATACAATGGAACACTCATAGACATTCATTCAACACAAAATATTGTAGGAAAAATTGCTTCTATTTATATTAAAATGGAAAACGCCTGTAATTACAAGGTGTTCTCGAGCTCTCTCTAGCTCTACAACTCAAATTACTCTTGGCTTACTACTTACTCAACTTTTCTACCTACAAAATGAGATCCTCTAAATCTATTTTACCTGAGGGGGATCTTCGAGCTCTTCCCTCCAACCTACCTACCCTATTCAATTTCATTGAATGGGTTGTCTAGTCCAGAATCGTATCTAGATCTCAGCCATACAAACATTAAAGGACGATCTTGTCTACATCCTACACAAAGGCACAACTTCCCAGCTCAACATCTTAAACATTAAAGTTACATTCAATTCATATTTTAAATGAGGTTGTGCCTCTCTTCAGCTTTGAATGCACGCGCTCAACATTGCTGGCTAGATGGCTGGATGACGTGGAGAGATGCTCCTGCATAAAACTCCTCAGCTGCAAAATTCATGAACTCCTGCTCATGAGCTTCCCCTCTCAGTTGTTGGAAATCCTCCTGGATCCCAAAAAAATATCAGGAGCTTCCCATCTGCTCCACTCTGCTGCTGCTGTTGTTGCTTCTGCACTATTGCTACTGTTGCTTCTTTCCTTCTGCTCATCTTCTCCTTGCTGGCAGTTTCTGCTGATAGGATCATCAGCTCCCTGATCTCTTCGATCACTTCGTCCAACTTCTCCAGTGGCTGGCTCTGTTCATGCAATCTCCTCAGCTACAAAAATTTTCAGCACATGAGTAGTTCATCATGATCTCCCATGCCTCCTTCATCAGTCTCCAACTTTACCTATTGGATGTGCATGCTCTGTACTTTCACCCTCTCTTCCAGGGCTTCTATCTGTTCCCACATATCAACAAAAAAAATGTTGTCTACCTCTTCTTCTTATGCTACAAACTCCCATGTTGCAGTCTCTTCAGCTTCCTGGCTGAAAATGTTGATCCATTCCTCAGCATGCTCATTGTCCTCTCCTGCTTCTTCTACTGTCAGCTTCAGTGCTACATCTTCCTCATCTTCCTGGCTAAATGCATTGAGACACTCCTCTGAATGCTCATTTTCTTCTTCTTCGTCTACTTGGGCAGCTTCCAAAGTATTCTCCAATTCTTCTTTTTCCCTGACAGTCACAGCTGACTGTTCTACTACCATTGCGGCACTTGCAACACAGATGTTTGCCTCCTCTTGGGCAAATAGTAGGAATACTCCAATTCCCCCAATCATCAGAAGATCTCTCATATCTTCCTCCTCTGTCAGCTGCACATGCTGAGCTAAATCCATCTTTGATATCACCTACTCTGTCAGCTCCTCTGGCTGATTCCAACTCACTTCTGGGTTCATGAGACCCATAGATAGTCTCATTTGCTCATCCCTGCCCACCTGGAAATATGGGATGTCTCTTCTTCCCTCCTGGCAGACCATGAGATCAACTAATCCTGTCTTCATCAACACTCCTTGCTGAATTGAACTCACCTCTGAGTCCATGAGACTTTCAGACAGCCTCAAATTTTTCTCTCTGCCCATCTGAGTTACCAGCTCCATCCTACAGTCACTTTGCACCAAGAGTGTTACCAGCTCCATCCTACAGTCCTCCCTGACTGCTTACGGACTGCTACCTACCTGCAAACAAATCCTTATAGAGTTTCAGTACTCTGTCTTCTTTACCTTCTCCCTCTGCTTGAAATATACAAACAGAGTTCTAGCTCTGATACCACTTGATGGAGTATTAGAGTGCTTTCCTCTTATTCCTTCCCTTGCCTAAAATATACAGACAAGAATCAGTCTTTGATACCGCTTGATGGAATAAAGACATGCGACCACACCCCCGTTGCGCTCCTGCACACACGATCGTTCTCATTCATTCATGAGCCAAAGCGGCTCTTTGGACTACCAATGGAATCTCTGTGAAAACCCGATCCACAGGTCCTTCTCACCCACTCATATTTTCTTCACTAAGTAATGATCTTCCCCTGATCTTAATTTCAGTTTTTGGGGTTTCGTGATCCCCGATGTCCAGAGTTCTTGTCCTCTTGAATCCCTGATCTCCGATGAGAAATTTCATCGATACGTGCCCTTTACACGTTATCCCTCTTGGCTATGCTCTGGTCCATGTGACCGCTAATTCATAAGACCACAGCCTTATCCTTCTTTCAGGGTTTTGGGCTTCAAAATATCAATGTTCTCCAACTCCCATTAGCCCTCCAAGCTAGACTCCTATCCCACATTCCCACTATCTCACACAACCACAACCTTGTCTCCTATTGGGGTTTCGAACATCAAAATGTCGAAATGCATAAACAATTTGTCCTCGAAATCCCCGATACCTCGATATGATGTCAGCTTCCACTAGTCCCCTGGGCTATACCTTTTGGTCCATATGAACTCCCTCTATATGACCACAGTCATACCACCTATCGGGGCTTCGAGGTTTCAAATGATGAAAAAAACTTGCCCATGGGATTGCCGATCCCTCGAATCCCAATTCTCCGATATGCTGACAGCTGGCCCCATGATGGATCCTTCCTACTTGTCGAGGTTTCAGACTTCGCGATTCCAAAATGCCCAAACCTCTTGTCACCAGGATTCCCGATATCCCGATGACCAAAATGTCGATAGATGACATAATTAAAATAACATTACTAATATAAATTACAACTAATGGCCTAAAGCCGACATAAATAAAATAGCATTACTAATCTAATATGCCCCAATTAAGGGGTAATGAGCCAATATTAGGGATTAACATAGCTGTACTTGCTTCCACTGCAGATACTGCCCCATTTCTTCGTCGTAGTTAGTCAACAATACCTATAAATCGGGCCTTTGTATTCCTATCATGCTATCGGGGTGCCAAGAAGCACATGGACCTTTTAGGCTAGACTCTTTTCCAGAATGGATGAGGGGTTGAGTAATTCCCTTTTTCTGTTTAAATTAACCTTATATGGTTGTGATGATTACGGATACTGGTAATTTGTTAAAATTGACCTATTGATTAGAGCCGTCTCATTTTCTATGATTATGATGGAATAGTTCTGCTTTTCCTTCCGTAACATTTGGACATTGAGTTATTCTACTGAATTAAATGGTTATATTACAGTTGTCCTTGTGATATAGTATTATAATGATTAGTTCTGTTTTATTTTTCCTTCCACAAAAACTTGATATTTATATATTCCCGTGAATGTAATGGAATGCAATGTGTTAGAATGAGATGTTAATGCAATTATAAAATGCAATATTAAAATACAATATCAATATTGTTTATGGTAAGTTTTGTTGTAATGTGACCTCGTTGTTATCGTGAATGGCAATTATAAAATGCAATTATAAACTGAATTATTAAAATACAATATTAACATTGTTTTAAGGAAGGTTATGTTGTAATATGACTTTGTGGTTATCTTAAATGGAAAGAATTATGGCTAATATAAAAGGCAATAATAGTATTGTTTTATGGTAAGATTTCGTAAATTGTGGGAATTATGGAAAAAAAAATGTATTGAGGATATTGTTTCAGGTCAATGCTGTTAAAATTGTTGGATTTGTTAACACAAAAATGTATGGTCAATGACTAAGCACAATCAGTTGTGATGAGATGTACCTGAGGAATAACAATTAATTGAATTTCCATTATTTACAAAGGGTTGATTGAGTAACATGTCGATTAACGAAATTTAAAATGGAGAGTTTGGAAAATGACTAATACCTATTGGGTCGTAGTTAATGCCTTGTCTTAACCATGTGTGGTCATAGTCAGAGCCCTTCTGATTGCATCTTCTGTAGAGGACGCGGTTGATTCTTTCAATCCTTGTTTTACTTCGATAAGCATTTAGTTGCTTGGTCTACTTGTGTCGAGTGGGATGTAGACACGTCATTGTAGCCCAGTATATAAGTCTGTGTGTGATTATTTTTGTGTAAAGGATCCTGTGTCATATCAAGAGTCTCGGGCCCTTTAAAGGCAGGGTTTCCACTCTTTCGACACACCTGATGGAGATTACTAGTTTCTTCCTGAGCAGTCGTCCAGGAGCCTATCTGACCTTCTCTCTCTCCAGAGCAGATAACTAAGATTAAACGCCCTGCTTTCCTGTGCAGAAATAGTAAGATCTACTACTATGGAAACTTCCCTCTGTGTTCGTACTGTGCATAACCTAGTATGTCATTAAATGTTTCTGTTGTGTGCCTTGTGTCTATGGTAATTTATTTCTTACAGTTACCCATTGTGTGCCCTCAGTCTTCTTTTGATGAACTTCATGGTTGCGTCTTGTTGGTTGTCGAGTGGCGACGTAGAGTCAAGTGTGTATGTTACTTCTACACGCGTGCACACACCTTAAACAAACAAAAAACAAAATTGCACCTGTTATCAGAGTTCTTGTCGTAACGAGGAGGTCATTACATATGGTATCAGAGCCGGTTCGACCCGCGGCTTGGGATTTGCTACGACTTTCGTGGACATGAATAGATTTGATTATATTGTTGCTGATTGAGTTGATTGTGTGCGTGCAGGTAATCATGGTTAGAGGATGTCGCGGAGGCAGACGACGGGGTGCTAGGGGAGGAGGTGTGACGCCTCCAGTAGCATCCACGCCTGAGGGGTCTAATCCCCAGGGAGGCGAGCAAGTTCTCAGACAGGAGAAGATAGCATTTGGCGATGTTATTGGGATGATGAGATCCTTTTAGCACATGTTCGAGGCTCTGATCATATGATTGGATAGAGATGAGGCCAGGGCGCCGACACCCACTGAGGTTCCACTGCGCACACCGACCGTTACAGGTAGCATTCATCATGAACTCGAGAAGGTAAAATTTCCCGATTTCTTTGGTGCCCCGGACGGCGCAGCTGCTGAGGCATGGTTTGAGAATATGGCGATGTGCTTCGCACTTCGCGATTATACCTCCAACATGAAGGTCCACATGGTGGTCTTTCAACTGAAGGGGAGCACTCTTCTATGGTGGAAGATGCTCCTGCCGCAGCTGAACATGGTCGTTGAAGATGTGTCATGGGAACTGTTTGAGGAACGGTTCCGAGAGAGGTACCTTTCAGAGGAATTCATTGAGCATTATCTCAATGAGTTCAATGCATTACGACAGGGAGGTCGTACGGTGCCCGATTACGAGGCACGTTTCATGGAGCTGCTTAGGTATGCTCCGCACCTTAACACAGAGAAACTCAAGGTCAACCGGTTCGTGTTTTTCCTTAACGGTATCCTGCGTGAAAAGGTTAGGATCTTGATGCCCCAAACCTTGCACGACGCTATCCAAAAGACCCTCATAGCAGAGGAGGATCTTATCAGTGGGGGTTAGACCAGGACTCCAGTGAGACCCGCAACATCAGACACCAGTGAGGCATACGCTGGGATATCATGGCTTCCAGAGAGGATCCACTTTCACTACACCCATATGACTGTCGCCTCAACAGCGGGCACCTTATCAGGGACCACAGCATCAGTAGCAGCGTCGTCCGCAACAACAGAAGTTTAGGCCTGTTCAGCAGAACAGACCTGGTTTCCAGGCCAATGGGTCGTCATCTTCTACTTCGAGCACCAGGACTACTGGGCTGAAGAAGGGGTGTTGGATGTGTGGGGAGCCACACTACCAGCACGACTTTCCTATGGAGAGGACCAGAGCGTCCAGATCAGCCGGACCCGCTACCGTGGGAGATATGGGCAAGACCCATCGG
Organism: Picea glauca; assembly: GCA_000966675.3. Classification (NCBI taxonomy): domain Eukaryota; kingdom Viridiplantae; phylum Streptophyta; class Pinopsida; order Pinales; family Pinaceae; genus Picea; species Picea glauca. The sequence continues at coordinate 307,378 of JZKD02S1929841.1, forward strand.
ATTCATGTGACGGTGAATAACCGCCAGGTAGAGCACCAGTCGACTGTGCTCGAGATGACAGGTACTGTTGCTGACCAGACCCTTAGTATTTTCATAGACCCAGGTGCTACTGAGAGTTTCATTTCTAGTGCAGCACTAAAAAGGATTAAGGTAAAGGCAGTCGAATAGGATGAGTTTAGCTTCGTAGAGATGGCTTCAGGAGCCAAACAAAAGGTTGGAGGAAAGGTTACGGGCTTTACCCTTAACCTGGGAGAGTTTTTCACGAGGGTCAACTTGTATGTCACAATCTTAGGATCTTATGACATCGTGATTGGTATGGATTGGTTGGAATCGCATGAGGCAATACTCAACTGTAAGACGAAACGATTGAGCTTGGTTGATGATGAAGGATAGAGACGTGTGATTGTAGGATGGAACTAGGGAGTATCCCTGAGGTTCGTTTCTTCCTTACAGTTACGAAAGAGTATGCGCAAGGGGTGCAAGGTTTATGCGATCCTTGCACTAAACGATAACGGAGTAGTGGAAGGTCTAGAACACCATCTAGTGGTGAAAGAGTTTGCGGACATATTTTTAGAGGATTTACCTGGGATGTCACCGAAGAGAGAATTGGAGTTTACTATAGACTTGAAACCAGGGACCGAACCAATAGCAAGAACGCCTTATCCAATGTCGACCCCGGAGTTGCAAGAGTTGAAAATGTAATTGAAGGAGTTGTTGGACCTGGGACTAATACGCCCTAGTGTGTCACCGCGGGGTGCACTGGTTATTTTCATACGAAAGAAGGATGGATCGTGGAGGCTTTGCATTGACTACCGTCAACTGAACAAGGCTACGATCAAGAATCAGTATCCCTTACCTAGAATTGATGATCTGTTCGATCAAATGAAGGGTGCGACGGTGTTCTCCAAGATCAATTTGCGATCAGGGTATCACCAGTTACGGATCAAGGAGGATGACGTCCCTAAGACCGCCTTTAAGACGAGATTTGGACATTACGAATTTACTGTTTTACCATTTGGATTGACAAACGCCCCAGGGGTATTCATGAGTTTGATGAATAGGGTATTCTGTGAGTACTTGGACAAGTTCATCCAAGTATTCATTGACGATATCTTGATCTACTCTCGGATGATGGAGGAGCATTAAGAGCACTTGTGCTTGGTACTACAGTGTCTACAAGAGCACAAATTGTATGGAAAGTTGTCCAAATGCTCTTTTTATCAATCGAGGATTCACTACTTAGGGCATGTCATCTTCAGCGAAGGTATTGTCGTGGATCCAGCCAAGGTTGAGGCTATTATGGAATGGCCTGCGTCGACGAATGTCACAGAAGTGTGGATTTTTATGGGTTTAGCAGGATACTATCGATGGTTTGTCGAGGGATTTTCAAAGATAGCAAATCCGATCACGGAATTGCAGAAGAAAAACAAGAAGTTTGTTTGGACCGAGAAATGTGCGGAAGAATTTCGGAGGCTTAAGGAGTTGTTGACGATAGCGCCGATACTAAAGGTCGCTAACATGGACTCCGAATTCCTGGTATTCACTGATGCATCCAAGGAAGGTTTAGGTGGAGTCTTGATGCAAGACGGATGAGTGATTGCTTACATTTCAAGGAAACTGAGAAGGCATGAGGAAAACTACGTGACACATGATTTGGAGTTATTAGCCATCGTATATGCCTTGAAGGTTTGGAGACACTACCTTTTTGGACAAAAATTTGAACTAAGGACTGATCATTGTGGACTGGAACATATTTTTATGCAAAGTGACCTGAACGCGCGACAACGACGTTGGTCGGAATTGCTTAGCGAGTATGACTTCGAGATTAATTACATAAAGGGAACAATGAACAGAGTGGTTGATGCTTTGAGTCGGAGACCACGCATATTTTTAGTGTTGCCTCTTCAGACGAATCTACGTGAGAAGATTCTCACTTTACAGCGTGACGATGACTGGTACAAAGAAGTCGAGGATTTTATCGGACAAAACACAATGATGGTACCATGATATGAGGTATTTTCTTTTGATAGCGATGGTTTGTTGAGGTTTAGAGGTCGGATTTACATACGGCCAAATGACGAGTTGAGGAGGTTGATCCTGAGTGAGGCTCATAGAGCAGTTTATATGGCTCACCTAGGAGTCACGAAGATGAGGGTAGAACTTAAACCCTTATTCTTCTGGAAGGGAATGAAGGCCAACATAGTCAAATTTGTGGCTATATTTCTAGAGTGTTAGCAGGTAAAGGCTGAGCATAGACACTCGGCAGGTTTACTTCAACCCCATGCCATTCCAGAATTGAAATGGGAATTTATTTCGATGGATTTTATTGTTGGATTGCCACTAACGGCAAGGAGACATGACGCAATTTTTGTAGTAGTAGACACTCTGATGAAGAGTGCTCACTTTATTCCTATGCGTACGACGTATCAGGCACCTAACATAGTGAGAGTTTTCGTCAGTGAGATTGTGAGGCTGCATGGCGTGCCTAAGAAGATTATATCCGATCGAGGATGGGTGTTTACTAGACGATTTTGGATGAGTTTCCAAGAGGCCTTGGGAACCCAACTTAATTTTAGTATTGCGTATCACCTAGAGACTGAAGGGCAGACCGAACGCATGAACCAAACCTTGGAAGACATGTTGTGCATGTATGTGATGGACCAACAAAAGCATTGGGAGGAATTCTTGCCTCTAGTAGAGTTCTCTTACAACAACAGTTACCAGAGCACCATTAAGATGGCGCCTTTTGAGTTTCTTTATGGGCGACCGTGTCGGATGCCCTTGAGTTGGGATCGGCTTGAGGATAAGGTCCTGGTGGGACTAGAAGTGATCCAAGAAATGGAAGAGCAAATGAAAACCATAAGACAAAGGATTAAAGAAGCGCAGGATCAGAAAAAGAGTTATGCTGATGCACATCGAGTCGACCATAGTTATGAGGTCGACGTTCGAGTCTTCTTGTGGGTTAAACTGCATAAGAGTTCGATCAAGTTTGGAAAGGGAGCTAAACTCTCTCCTATATTTGTGGAACCTTTCCAGATTGTGGAGAGAAAGGGGCCCGTGTTCTATCAAATAGCCTTGCCTGATTCTTTGAGGCATATGCATGATGTTTTTCATGTATCTGTTTTGAGACATTATATTAGTGATCCTACACACGTGATTGACATGAGTTCCTTATAGGTATCAGACGAGGGAGAACTCATGGCTGAGCCGGTCCACATCTTAGATCATCGCGTTCGGCAGTTATGACGTCGAACGGTAGATCAGGTCAAGGTCCAGTGGGACAGATATAGTCCACACTCGACGACCTGGGAGGACGCATATGATATGCGCCAGCAATTCCCATTTTTGTTTGACAGATAGACTTATGATACTATGGTACTTTTATTTCAACATTTATATTGAGAAAATTCGGGACGAATTTTAGACCAAGAGGGGGTGTATGTAACATCCCGCTCTGGTGCACTAAGAAAACTTATTCTTTGAGGACACTTGCTCGCAAGTGATCTGTACTTTTATGATGTTAAACTATTTATCCTTTATTATGATTCGTTATGATAGATGACATGATGTTTTTACTACTTTGATGTATACAGGTGTTGCTGACTCAGTTTCATTGAGTGTGCAGGGTTTCGGAACTTGAGGATGAAGAGGCATTGGTGGAACCCCCTTGGACTCTGGATTGAGTCAGGGAGTGTGCTATTTGGGTTGATTTATTTACTATGATATTTCTTTGATCTGATGATATGATGTTGACATGTTCTGATGCGATTGTTGATGATGCAGGCTGACAATAGCTTTCCGACAATACTCACATATGGATTAAAGGGGCCACACATGATTTCTAGAGAGGTTGAGGGAGAGGGGTGGACAACAGCCCTGCCACCACCTACTAGCACTCCTGTCGTGGTTCGAACTGTGGGTTAACGATTACCTAGTTTGAGAGGATCCACGATGCCGTGAGGGAAGACTATGACAGCCGCTCACGATGATTCTAAGGGGCACGCAATAAGGCGGGGGCCTTATTCCTTAGAGCCCTTAGTCTCCCACAAGTTCACCTGGTGGAGTATTGACTCCAGGCATTATAGATGTCTACCAATCATTCAAGTTGGTGAGTGGCACCCTTGGAGCACGTGGTGCATCCTGAAGGGCACGCCGCGCAAAGGAAACGAACAAGGCGAGTGGCACCCTTGGAGCACGTGGTGCATCCTGAAGGGCACGTCGCATTAATGTGGATGAAGGAAACAACCCTAAATATCCCTAAGACAATAACGCCTTAAGAAATCCTTAAACAACTTCCCTAACCCAGTGTCGCCCAGTTCAAAATCTAAACCTAAGTCTAAAAAAAAAAACTTCTCTAAGATAAAAAAATTTGTTTAACCTGAAGGAAAAAGGCCCCAACTCTAACGTTAAAAAGAGCCTAACCCTAATTCTAAATGAAATATATCCAATGAATCTTGACCTAATCCTATACCCAAATATCATTATTAATAGCAATTAACCCTAATAACCATTAAAATAATTAAGCAAACATAATTATGAGGTTTTAGGCTAGAGTTCACACCTCAATGTAGTGCAATGAGAATACAATTTTTAGAACGTACTTGAGCTCTACTTCTTGGATTTATTAACGTTGAATTCATCCAAATATACAACCAATATATCAATAGATACAATATTTCATAATCTTTTTCAACCATTTAACTTTTAATGAACTCATAACTTTTATTCAAATTGAACATAACTTTTCTTAAAAATATAAATATACATAAATTGTAGTTTTAGTTAACTCAAACAATAAATTTCTTTGAAGGCATCTCCTTCTTTAAACACAACTTTCAATGAAAGTTCATTAACACATTTGAAGGCATAACTTTTATGAAAACCTGACTTATGTCAATTACATAACCTTATAAAAAAATTTCAAGCATAACTCCTATATGAATGCAATAGTTTTTCAAAAATTAAACTAATTCATAAATAAACGAATATCGAAAGCCATAGTTTTGATTGACAGAACGCATAACCTTCAGTGAATAAATTGAATTCTTAAGGAACTAAACTATTTCCTTAAAACTCAGACATAAACTCAGACTGAACCAATAGTAATAAAATTATTTAATGAGCGGGAGTATAAAATGTATGAATTTAAAAATAAAATGAAAAGATGCATTAGTGCATTTACCTTTTTGTTTTTAAGGAAGGGATTAATAAAAAAATAAGGAAACTAAGTAATAAAGGAAACATAGACAATTAATAAGTTAAAGAAAATAATTTTGGAGAAACGTGGGGGATGAATGACACTTGTACAACAGAGAATTTTTGGAGGGTTTTCTT
>JZKD02S1929841.1:333558-345028 GCA_000966675.3 Picea glauca
CATCAATCATGACGCATCATCATCAAGGTTAAGTGGTTCATCATCATGAAAATCCAGATCACTTGCGAGCAAGTGTCCTCAAAGAATAAGTTTTGTCAGTGCGCCAGAGCGGGATATTACATTTCTCTACCACCATATTTAATACATACGAACCATGGCATCTTCAGGGCAATGTTATCTCTTTCTTGTCTATTATTACTTTGTTATTTTTCTCTGCAATATCCTCTGAACAACCCTTGCCCTATGAATTTCCTTGCCCTCTAGAGTTTCGCGCCAGAGTCTTTTCAGATTCCGTTCATGTTTCTTATTTCTACACAACACGCCCGTGTCCATATGACAAGTTTGATTTTGAGGATTACATCATTGATGAAGATTCTCCCCCGGTATCCTTCCTTGAGTTAGTTTGGAAATGATGATTTGACATCCTTCTCATGATTTGTCATTGTATAATTAGGTTCATGTATGTATCAAATAGGGCTTGCAATTATTCTAGAGCCATCAAATGAGGCTTCTAAATGACTTGAAAAACACTTCTAATCTCACCACCAAGAAATAAGTTATTACATTTAAAATGATGGGGATTTGTTCCTTAGTGGAGTCACTATATGAGTAACAGAATTTTATGAATGTGAATATCCTTGATGGTGATTTTATGAAGTTTTCTATGAAACTATGAAACTAACATCTTGATATTGAGCTTACTTATGCAACTTATGCAACGATGCAACTTATGCAACTTATGCAACTATGCAAATTTATGCAAATATGTAACCTATGCAACAAGACTTTGATGATATTCTAAATTATATTGAGATTACTAAGGAACCCAACACCATTTCATCTAATATCTCATCAATGAATGGAATAGGGAAATTCTCCTTGATGGTGATTTTATGAAGTTCTCTATGCAACTATGCAATGAACAACTTGATATTGAGCTTACTTATGCAACTTATGAAACTATGCAAATTTATGCAACTATAAAACTTATGCAACAATAATTTGATGATATTCTAACTTTATGTTGATATTACTAAGGAACACAATGCCATTTCATATAATATCTCATCAATGACTTGTTGGCAGCCATATTAATCTCTATCTTTTTTACAAGCTGCCCACACAGGGTTTTTAAACCCTCATTACTCATCGCAAATTTTCTCATTAAACGACACCATTATCCTCCACTTTTTGCGTACCTACTTTTCGTTTTCATTTTCATACTGCAAGCGTGAAAACCCACAGTTGGAATTCATGTGATTACATTAAAGGGTTAATGTTTATTTGGTTTATCATGAACTTAATTGTTTACATGGTTATAACTCCTTGGCCTCAAACACACCAATGGTTACATATGTATCAAAACACCACCTATTTATGCATTTGATTATTATTAATATATTGTTGATTTACAAAAGCTTTCATGCAATGGTTTGATTGAATACATTAATTTTTGGGTCAAATCGTGGTTATATGATAATTCATTTGACATGTTGTTTAAAATTCTTTTTGATATGCACTATTGTGATTTGAATGTAGCATTTTACCAATGCATTGTCGATTGTACAACCCAACATGATATTTTTGAATGGTCCCAATTTACTCCACCACCCTCGCACGCATAAGCATTAACGCTCTGTCTTTCATTTTGGGTTTCCTTTGCTTGTTTTGGGGAAGCTGCGGGAAAAATGGTTCTGTGTTTACTGTGTCAAACCCTATCACCTATTACCCTGTTGATTTTGTGTTATTAGATATGGATCCTGTAGTGTGAATCAAGCCCAATGGTGGCCAAACTTTGTTGTTGTTTTATAACACCCGAGAGGACCTAGAGAGGAATGGTTGGTTGGTTTTTATTGAGAAGTTCAAGGGTTTCAACCTGGAAGTTTCTCAACAATTCACACTTACATTCAATGGGTGCAGAGCCAAAATTGGGGACATCCAGCTCAAAGTGAACGAGGATTACCTTAGCTCAGGCACTGGTCTGTCAGCCGAGGGACACAGATGGTTTAAAAATTCGAAGGTTGACGAAGTACCATGGCCACTGTTGTTTACCTCAAGGAAAATCAACAGTTGCGATAAAGGTATGCCAGTTACAACTCTTAAGTCTAGGTGGCATGATTTGTTGGCTATTATCAAGCAGTTTGTTACATGCAAGGGTAGATACGGCCTAGTTTTCCTATACCACCTACGACTGCTCATGAGTTTCATAAATTTTCCCTTAAATATGACACATTTCTTCCTTCGGAGTTTATATAAAATGGATAAACCTTTCAAGAGGGAGAAAGCTGACTCCAACCTCTTCAACCATTATTTAATTAAAATTATTGTAATTTATCAATTGAAGGTGAATGGTGATTGTTGGGATGCTTTCTTGTTGAGAAATGGTTTCGCCATGCCTGAAATTGGACAAGTTGACAAAACTGTTGTTACAGAAACCCTTGTTGGGCCTTTCGTTCCCCCTCCTATGCTCTTGCACTCTGTTGAACCCTCAGCCTACCCGAACGATGCCCAACCCGACACCCTTCCTGACTCATGTCTGAAAGACAGTGGTAATCCTATTAAGAGGTCTGCAAAGAAAAAGGGAAAAATCAACAATGATATGAATTGCAAAGACAAAAAAGCCACGCACTGGGTATCAAGGTGTGCTCGTAAAAAACCTAAAGAAAGTGCGGACCAAAAGAAAATTATGTTGAGTGAAGATTCTGATTCCGAAATCAAACGGTTTATTATCCAGGAGTATCCATACTCACACGGCCTTTGTTCAGTCAATCCCTATGACTATGTGATGAACCTCCTGCCATGTCTTGAAGATGACCCTAAATACCCTGGGATAAAACTCGACAGAGGAATTTCTAGTCAATTAAGAAGCTCCTCACCTGTAATTACACGGCCTAATCAACCACAGTGCAATGAATGCAAGTCGTGGCTCAACCGATATTATACAGATGTCCCCTTGCTCCAATCCCGAATCAAGTCCTTGGAGGACCAATTAAATGTGCTAACAAAAGAAAATGACAGGTTGCTAGATAATGGTAAAAGGCAGAAGACCACGGGCTCTGTTGTTTTCAAAAATCCAGAGGCAACCACTGCCATTGTTAATTCAAAAATAGCTTGATCAAATCGAATCCTTGAAACCGAGGTATGGTATTTCAAGAATGACTTTAAAATGATTTTGTTTGTTTTGAATTAGCATACAGGATTTGTTTTCTCAATCAAATCTATTTCTATTTTGATTTAATTGATAAAACATGATTCTGTTTATAATAATAACTAGCTACATAATCGTGAGATTCTGTAGCTAGTTATGAAAATTTGAATTGTTTTGATTTTACAACTAAAATACAATCTGAAAATCATGTATTCTTGTGCATTGACAGGTACACATGAATTTTAAAGGAGATTGGATCGACTGTGGCATATTTGAACATGTTTTTTCTTTACATAGTTTTGGATTAGGCTATTAGTCTTAGATAGATATAGGAATTTGGGAGATTGTATTCCCATAATTTTTACAATAGCTTTGATAATTTCCACAAGGAATGTTTTGATCCTATGGCCTTTATATATGTATTATTTTTGTAAACAAAGATCATCACTGCATGAGGAAAAAACAATGGATTTATGATTTTCACACTTGAATGAAATATGATACTGGTTGCAGCTTTAGCTTTTCCATATTGTGGCTTTATTCAAGTTAATATTGTTTCAATTTGTAGTTAAGACTATTATTGCTTTTGCTGTTATGGTTTACTATAGATTGGGATTGATATAAATTTATATGTATGATCCATGTTCATGTTCCATATTTATGACACAATAATCATTTTGTTTAAACCTGGGATTAAGAGATTTATCTTTATCATTTGTTGAACATTCATGCACAAGTTTTCATAGCAGGGTTTATCTTAATGTGGTCACTTGTGAAATTGTAAGATTGTTGTCACTATATCTCTCATTTGTTCTATCGTTAGCATTCAAAAGCGTTGTTGCTTCGTGTTTACATGAAGTATTGCAAAATCTGGTGTGGGTTGGCCTCATCAAACAACGAATTCAAACATTGTGCACGGGACGAATAGGAAACGCTATTATAGGTCAGTCTGTTAGTGCTATTTAATTAGTTTAATTAATATATAAATTTCCTATAATCTAAACACATTTCACTGTTCATTTCTGTAGTTTAGATAGACAGTGCAGATTGTTATTTTTATTTATCAACTAGATAGCTTCCATTTTATTTCCTGTTTATAAAAATTAAAAAAAATCAAAAAACACCAGCTTCACTGTCATAAGTCAATTCATATAGGATTTTGCAAATTTCGATCAAAACTTGAATTTTGTGAATATTGTACATATAATAGAAATATAAATATATCATTTCACTGTATATTTAATAACTAGAACTATCATTCTATTAGCTAGTAAAACTGTAAATATATTTTGGATTGTATATAGTTTTCAGCAGATGTTTGTTTTTCATTTAGTTAGTTTCTTTAGTTTTTTGTCTTTTTACTTTCGTAGGACTTAGATCGGCTAACGGAACCGCTAAACCCATCAGAATGGATTAATCCAAACTTCTTGGGTTATTTAGACAACCCTGGACTGGATTCACTCCTCTGGTTGACGAGTAGTCAATTTCTCCCGTCAACAAATGGTGCTAGAAGGAGGGCCGACTGACAAGTTGGCCTTGTAGGAGCCTTTATTTTTAAATGTATTCAATTTCCCCATGTCTTCCCAAATCACTGTGTTGGAACATGCTTTCAACTTCTTATTACCCAATGTTCCCAAAGAGACAGTCTCTCGCTTGTCCAAACTCACCTTTGATGGTGGAGGCAATACATCTGCTAAAGACCACCTTAACAAGTTTTGGTGCAAATGCATCAAACATGACATCTCAGATTTAAGAGTTTTATGCATACTTTTCGCTTTTACTTTTAGAGGCCGTATTAAACATTGGTTTGAATCCTTTCCAGCATGTCACATTTTTTATTGGTTTCAATTTGTAGATGAATTTCTAGATTCTTTTGAAATTTATGATTTCAATCAATTATGTGAAGAATTTCATACTTCGTTAATCAACGATGATTCATCTTCGAAAGACTTATTGACAAGAGTTTATCATATCCTCTGTAAATTTAATCTCGATGGCATGTCATTTGCATTAAATATCTTCTATGATGCTTCCATCCCTTCCATCCAATCATATTCAATCACGAATGAAGAACCAATTGAAAATCATATCAACCAACTGCAAGAACAATCTTCTTCTCAAGATGAGAAGAATCCTTCTGACAATGTTGAACAAGCTAGGGAGGTAGAATCTATTGATCAGGTTCTTAATGACAACCAAATTAGTTTTTCCTTTGAATCATTGAATTTTCAGTCTACGACCAGTACGAAAGAAGATTTATTTCTGGCTCAAGGTGAATATCCTCATTCTTGTAACTCATGCTCTAATCAACATTTAAAATCGGTCATTGAAGAACACTTAAGTGATAAAAATCATCTTGAATGTTCTAGTACTCTTATGAAACTGATTAGAGAAAAAGATATGCAACTAGAAGAAGAAAACTTAAACCTTCATCCTCAAAATGCACTTTGTTCACAGGAAAGACTAGATGTTTGTCACATAAATTTTGAATTATCTATCACACAAAAGGAAAATCCAGATGATCATATTATGTTGAGGAATTCATCACCAAAACAGGGTAAGAGTTTTAAAGAAAGTGAAGAGAAATGTCTTGAGAATACCATTGCTAAGTATCGTAGTTCAAGAGATTCTTTTCATGTGCTTATTTTTTATTCCTTTTATTCTTTATATCCTGATCTATTCCTAGACTCTGTTGGACTTGACATCTTACCTACAACATCCTACTCTTTTCCACCACAATCATATCCTTTCGATATGCTAAATTTTGGTGAAATCAATTCCAAACCTAACATTGATAAACTTAGATTTGATGCTTGTTCACTTTCATCACTCATATGGGAAGAGGACATGTTGGGAGATGATTTTACACAGTTTATTGTTGAAAAAAACAATGCACTATATTTTATGGAGATCAAACGTTCTACATTTCATATTTGTTCTTTTCTTAGGTCGAATCTTAATGTTTATACTTCACATTTTGAAATGATCAATCTCATTGAAGGAAACATTCAAAACAATGATCCAATTGATTGCACGAATCCTCCTATGATGAGTTTCCCATTGATATATTCGTTTCGTCAAAGTCATGGTTTGCATCCCCATTTTTGTGACAGGATCTTAGGATGGCTTGAATATTCATATATAAAAAAAATTCATAATAAAGACAAAGTTGTGCTTTCTTTCTTTTTACCTAAGTATCTTGGAAGTAGGTGGGACATATTTCTTTTAGATCCTCCATGTGAAGAAATTAATGAACACTTAGAGAATTGTCAGGAGGATGGGGCATTTCAGCCTTGGCTGATGGTTATTTCATTTCCTCGTAATCCTGACAAGTTTTTCAAACCTACTTACACTCGCCCATGCCATTATGACCCTTATCATGACAAGATTTCATAATGGTTGGAGGATTCATACATCAAGAATATTCAAGGGAATGGTAAGATCATGCTTACTTTGTTTTTAGATGATGATTATGAAGGTAAGTGTGATATGTTTCTATCATTTTTTGATATATTACCATTCTTATTAATAATGTTTGATTTTGTTTCCATTGCAGGATTCGAGTTACTCCGATGGCTACATTGGAAGCATGACTTCACGTAGTATCCTGATTGGTTTAATAGTTAGGGTAGGTTTAGGAATAGGTTTTCTTGCAGTTTTATTTCTCACTATTTCTCTTTGTAATAATGCAGTCATAAATGCAAGTGGGCGCACCACGAGAACCATAATACGACTGTTATCAGGGAAGTCCACTTGATATTTTTCTCTTTGCTTTTAGTTGAATATTTACTTTCAAAAAACGCAGTATCATCATGAAAATCTTAAATGAAAAGTAAAGAGATAATTAAATCAGAATCAACCCTGACCCAAGGTACCACGAGTAGGATTTCTTTCACATCAAAAAGGATTTTTCTACTTTCTTTCAGTCTCCCAAGGGATTTTTTGCATGATGTTTTCAGATGGACCTTCTATACATTTTTTTTTTTTTTGTTTGGATTTCTTTTCTTTCAAATCTTTCTTCGCTGGTGTGTTTTGTTTCCATTTATGCTTATCAGTCTTTCTTTTGAAACACACATGCCTACACCATGAACCATTTCAGACAAAGAGAACAGAAAAATTTATCCTCTGAAATAACTACTGAAGATTGTTAAAACATCAACTATGATATTTTTCTGAAGTTTGCAGCCATGTTAAAGAAAGCTTGTTGTTTGAAAAGTGTTTCTTGATTCCAATCTGTAACTAAATCTTTTCACGATCATCCATAAAAATTTCTTCTTACGCTGTCCCCGTTCCTTAAGAGAACAACTCAGAGACATTTCGCCACCTCCGAAGGTCAGTTTATTAACAAACTATCTCTAGATCTTAATGAAGGACAATTTAAAAATTATCTCAAGGTCTGTAATTTATTAAAATATGTCCAAAATATCACAATTTGTAGCATCACCCCGCTCCATTAAATATCTTTAAAAACCAAATAAATCATTAAAGAGCTCTGGGAAGTGCTTATAAACCCACTGGGTTACTGAACAGGTCTACTAGCAGCGGGTAAATGCATGCATGACGCCAAGATAACTTCGTCGGGGTACTGAACAGGCCCGCTAGCAGCAAAGTAATGTCACGTATATGAAAATTCTTATATATGAAATCTTTTGACCTTAAATGTCCTTCGTTATAATCTAAAACTTATTGGCAGGATACAGATATCAGAGTGGGTTAAATGACACCCTTGTCGAGGCTATGGATGCCTGCTAGCAACAGTGGCTCTGTCAATAGTATTGGAGATTTTAACCTTAATATCATGACTCTCTTTTGTTAAGATTGCCATCAGTTTTTGTCTTTTAAATAACAAGCAATCTGAAACTAGAATTTTTTATGATTGATAATGATGTTCAAACAGTTTCTTAGTTGTTTTCGAGTTGGAGTTTTTCTGAATATCCTAATTTGGACTTGTTCGTTTGGCAGAGATAACTGCTTCTACCAGTGTGTCACCATTGTTGGTAGCCATATTAATCTCTATATTTTTTACAAGCTTCCCACACAGGGTTTTTAAACCCTCATTACTCGTCGCAATTGTTCTCATTAAACGACACAATTATCCTTCGCTTTTTGCATACCTTCTTTTCGTTTTCGTTTTCATACTGCAAGTGTGAAAACCCATAGTTGGAATTCATGTGATTACATCAAAGGGTTAGTGTTTACTTTGTTTATCATGAACCTAATTGTTTACATGTTTATAACTCCTTGGCCTCAAACACACCAATGGTTACATACGTATCAAAACACCACCTATTTATGCATTTGATTATTATTAATATGTTGTTGATTTACAAAAGCTTTGACGCAATGGTTTGATTGAATACATTAATTTTTGGGTCAAATCGTGGTTATATGATAATTCATTTGACATGTTGTTTCAAATTCTTTTTGATATGCACTATTGTGATTTGAATGTAGCATTTTACCAATGCATCATCGATTGTACAGCCTGACATGATATTTTTGCATGGTCCAAATTTACTCCACCACCCTCGCACACATAAGCATTAATGATATGTCTTTCATTTTGGGTTGCCTTTGCTTGTTTTGGGGAAGCTGCAGGAAAAATGGTTACGTGTTTATTGTGTCAAACCCTATCACCGATTACCCTGTTGATGTTTTTCTATTAGCTACGGCTCCTGTAGTGTGAATCGATCCCAACAGTGTCCAAACTTTGTTGTTGTTTGATAACGCCAGAGAAGACCTAGAGAGGAATGGTTGGTTGGTTTTTATTGAGAAGTTTGAGGGTTTCAACCTGGCAGTTCCTCAACAATTTGCACTTACATTCGATGGGTGCAGAGCCAAAATTGGGGACATCCATCTCAAAGTGAACGAGGATTTCCTTAGCTAAGCCACTAGTTTGCCAACCGAGGGACAAAGATGGTTTAAAAATTTGAAGGTTGACGAAGTACCATGGCCACTGTTGTTTACCTCAAGGAAAATCAACCATTGCGATAAAGGTATGCCAATTACATCTCTTAAGTCTAGGTGGCATGATTTGTTGGCTATTATCAAGCAATTTGTTACATGCGAGGGTAGATACAGCCTAGATTTTCTATACCACCTACGACTGCTCATAGCTTTCATAGATTTTCCTTGAAATATGCCACATTTGCTCCTTCGGAGTTTATATAAAATGGATAAACATTTCAAGAGGGAGAAAGCCAACTCCAGCCTCTTCCACCACTGTTTAATTAAAATTATTGTAATTTATCAGTTGAAGGTGAATGGTGATTGTTGGGATGATTTGTTGTTGAGAAATGGTTTTCCCAGGCCTAAAATTGGAAAAGTTGACAAAATTGTTGTTACAGAAACCCTTGTCGGGCCTATCATTCCCCATCCTACACTCTTGCACTCTGTTGAACCCTCAACCTACCCAAACGATGCCCAACCTGACACCCTGCCTTACTCATGTCTAAAAGATAGTGGTAAGCCTGTTAAGAGGTCTGCAAAGAAAAAGGGAAAAATCAACAATGATATCAATTGCAAAGGTAAAAAAGCCGCACACTAGGTATCAAGGTGTGCTCGTAACAAACCTAAAGAAAACACGGACCAAAATCCAATTCTATTGAGTGAAGATTCTGATTCCGAAATCAAATGGTTTCTGAACGAGGAGTATCCATACTCACATGGCCTTTGTTCAGTCAAGACCTATGACTATGTGACGAACCTCCCGCCATGTTTTAAATATGACCCTAACTACCCTGGGATCAAACTCGACAGAGGAACTGCTAGTCAATTAAGAAGCTCCTCACTTGTAATTACACGACCTGATCAACCACAGTGCAATGAATTCAAGTCGTGGCTCGACCGATATTATACAGATGTCTCTTTGCTCCAATCCAAAATCAAGTCCTTGGAGGATTGAGTAAATGTGATAACCAAAGAAAATGACAGTTTGCTAGCTAATGATAAAAGGCAGAAGACCATAGGCTCTATTGTTTTCAAAAATGTAGAGGCGACCACTGCCATTGTTAATTCAAAAATAGCTTGATCAAATCGAATCCCTGAAACCGAGGTATGATATTTGAAGAATGATTTTAAAATGATTTTATTTGTTTTGAATTAGCATACACGATTTGTTTCCTCAATCGCATCTATTTCTGTTTTGATTTAATTGATAAAACATGATTATGTTTATAATAATAACTAGCTACAAAATCGTGAGATTCTGTAGCTAGTTATGAAAATTTGAATTGTTTTGATTTTACAACTAAAATACAATCTAAAAATCATGTATTCTTGTGCATTGACATGTGCACATGAATTTTAAAGGAGTTTGGATCGACTGTGGCATCTTTGAACATGATTTTTCTTTACATAGTTTTGGATTAGGCTGTTAGTCTTAGATAGAAATAGGAATTTGGGAGATTGTATTCCCATAATTTTTGCAACAGCTTTGATAATTTCCACAAGGAATGTTTTTATCCTATGGCCTTTATATATGTATTATTTTTGTAAACAAAGATCATCGTTTCCTGGGGAAAAAACGATGGATTTATGATTTTCACACTTGAATGAAATATGATATTGGTTACATCTTTAGCTTTTCCATATTGTGGTTTTATTCAAGTTAAGATTGTTTCAATTTGTAGTTAAGACTATTATTGCTTTCATTGTTATGGTTTACTATAGATTGGGATTGATATAAATTTATATGTATGATCCATGTTCATGTTCCAAATTTATGACACAGTAATCATTTTGTTTAAACCTGGGATTAAGAGATTTATCTTTATCAGTTGTTGAACATTCATGCACGAGTTTTCACAACGGGGTTTATCTTAATGTGGTCACTTGTGAAATTGTAAGATTGTTGTCACTATATCTCTCATTTTTTCTGTCGTTAGAATTCAAAAGAGTTGTTGCTTCGTGTTTACGTGAAGTATTGCAAAATCTGGTGCGGGTTGGCCTCATCAAACAGCGAAATTAAATACTATGCATAGGACGAATAGGAAACGTTATTACAGGTTAGTCTGTTAGTGCTATTTAATTAGTTTAATTAATATATAGATTTCCTATAATGTAAACACGTTTCACTGTTCATTTCTGTAGTTTAGATACATAGTGCAAATTGTTATTTTTATTTTTCAACTAGATAGCTACCATTTTATTTCTTGTTTATAAAAATTATAAAAAATCAAAAAACACCAGCTTCGTTGTCATAAGTCAATTTGTTAAGGTCCTAACCTGCACATAGGTAGATCAATGTATTCGGATGTAATAAAGGTCAATATTAATAAGACCTTTCAATAAAATAGAATAAGGCGGATGTAAGAAGACCTA
>JZKD02S1929841.1:350042-361263 GCA_000966675.3 Picea glauca
TCGAGGGTATGAGAACCCTAGCTTGGATATTATTGTAACAGAGCGCTGCTCGATTGGAGGTTTCCCCCTCGAAGAGGCCTATGAACATTGCTATCTGATTCAAAGTGCTATTTCTACTGCTATTTCGTATATCATTTCTATGTATTGTGAAGATTATGCTGGATATTTTACTGTTATTCTGTCATTTCTAGCATTTCGTTTCTGTTCTTCATATTTTATATATCTGGTATATTTCACAATTCATATAGGATTTTGCAAATTTCGATCAAAACTTTCATTTTGTGAATATTGTACATATAATAGAAATACAAATATATCAGTTCACTGTATATTTAATAAGTAGAACTATCATTATGTTAGCTAGTAAAATTGTAAATATATTTTGGATTATATATAGTTTTTAGCAGCTGTTTGTTTTTCATTTAGTTAGTTTCTTTAGTTTCTTGTATTTTTACTTCCGTAGGACTTAGATCAGCTAACAGAGCCGCTAAACCCATCGAAGTGGATTAATCCAAACAATTTGGGTTATTTAGAAAACCCCAGACTAGATTCACTCCTCCAGTTGACGAGTGGTCAATTTCGCCCGTCAACATGACTATAATAGGGAACTTATCCTTGATGATGATTTTATGAATTTCTCTACAAACAAAGAACCTATGGAATATAAATTGGAGCATGATAAAGGGCACACACCCCCAGAGGGTGACTAGGCCTACCTAGTTATCATAATAAACTTGGTCTGCATTATGGAAGACTAAGTCATTGGCATTTATGAAGACCAAGGTCTAAATAAGTCCACACATACCCACTACATTTCCTAAATAATAATGCACACATTTATGAGTTATGAGATTAATAATATCACAAAACTTCATTTTGGGGGGGAATGGTTAATTTCTATAGATTCTTTATTCCAAGATTATCAGACTTGACCAGACAACTTAACCAAATCTCAAGAGGGAATTTAAGGAAACAAGGCTTCATCATATAGACCAAGGTGCAAGAACAAGTTTTTGAAGAAGTGAAGATGTTGAAGTTATGCACTACACCTATGCTTACACTATTATGTGTTTCTCATCCTTTTTATATTCAAAACTAACTTATTTATGGTGCCCAAATTCCACTTGGAGGTGAATGATATATTACATAGGTCATATGTGGTGGTTTGACTACTTGTCTATGGTTATTGATCTTGAGAAGCAATGTTTAGGGTTGAAGACTCGTGTGTCCTTTCATCAACTATAGTCATGAACCTAAGACCCATCCATGATAATCAAGAATACCTCATAATGTCACCCATATTCAAATTGGATGCCAAATACTCCCTAGAGAGGACTCATGTCGTGTTTTTTAGGTGTTGTCGATGGTGGTTGAGCTCGAGAAGGTTTATTTAGGGCTTTAGGCCATTGTTTCCAACTTGACATGTCTATGCCTATACACCCATTTTCAATGTACAAAACCTAATCATGATGCCTATAATATCCCTCTCAAAGGAGAATGTTTTGTTATGTTGGTTTGAGGACTTGTTCAAGGCTCTTTATCAGCTTTAGAATATTCAACAATATTATATGGAACTTGTTTTTATTCTTCGATGATAGCTAATCTCTTGTGATAAATCCATGGTCTTTTGTGGTGACCTGAGGACTTGTTCATGGTACATGAGCTAGATATGATATGTTTGGGGATTGATTTGTTATTTACCTCCCTTGGCCATGGTTAATGGATTGAGTCTTGTTTCCCTACCACAACCATGGTCAAGGCCCTGATACCCATATGTAGTATGAAAGACATATAAATGGCACTCATGTCCAAATATTAGGCCAAAGACATTGAAGTGAGAGGTCATGTCATGGTTTCTAGGTGTTGTTCATGGCACATGAGCTTGAGAGGGTTCAATTATGGCTTAAGTCCTTTAATCCCCCCTTAACCATTTTTAGGTGTTAAGACCCATTTCTAAGGAAAACAAGGTTCTCCTGGCACATGTATCCTACTCGAAGACCTTCAAGGAATCCTCACAAATGAGTGATGTGTTGGTTAAGGCCTCTCTACCCATCCTTACTGCAAAAAACCGCCTAATGGTGTCCTTATCAAGCTCTGATGCTAAGGACCCCCTAGAGAGGGATTGCGTTGTGGTTTCTAGGTTTTGTTGATGATGATTGAGCCTAATAAGTGACATTTAGGGCCCTCATATCCCACTCAAGTTCTACAAAACCCTAACCATGATGTACCCAATAGCTATACCATGTGTGGAACTGAGACATGTTCTTCTTAGGGCCTTTGTTTTGGTTTAATCATTGCAGCCGTATCCCTCTAGTAGGCCAAAGATACCCTATGATAGTCCTATGTCATGGTTCAAGGATGATTTCAATGACATAACTTGAGAATCTTCATGGTTTTTCTTTTTGGTTCTTGACTTGAGACTCTTAATTTAGGACATAAGGCCATTATTTCTCTCTCTTGACATTGGTTAGACCTTAATACTAATTATTGGTTCATAAATAACGTAGTCATAGATCCCATATCCCATTTGGACATTAATGATACCCCTTCATTGATATGTGACCCATTCTCTCATATCCTCCTTCTTATCTTTTCTTGGGATGGTTTGGGTGCTAAATCTCTAGAAATGGTAGCCAAATATAGATCTTTTCCCTTCACTCCTTTCTCTTTTTAATTAGGAGATTTTGAAACATTATTGATCATGTCAGGCCACTCACCCACAACATAGTTATTTATGTCACTAGGTCCATCTTTGTTAATCTCATTGACTTGTTGAAAAGCTTCTTTGGATACCGTGCAAGTATTTTGATGATGTGATTGGCCACAAGGATTGCACCATGGTAAAATTTCATGGTAAACCACATTGTTAGCACCCAATGGAGTTGGAACTCCTTGATTGTATTAAGGTTTCCTAGACTTATCCCAACCATTATTTACTCTTGGTTGAATTTGTCTTGTTGATTATTCCTTTCTAATTACACAATCTTGTTTTGCATGGCTTGAATTTTTTCTCGAAGTGTTTATGTTTGTTTAGAAAATTTGTTAACCTTTGTTTTGTAGGAACATAGATTTCTTGGGTACTAAGATCACCATGTTTACACCTATTATGTCTTAGCAAGGTTAAGAATTTCCAAATAACATAAAAATCTGAAATCCTTTTGTGGAATTCCTCTTATGAACAAATATTTGTATCATTTGTTTTTTATTACATTGGGTTCATAATTAAAAAAAAACCTTTATGAATGAATGTGATAAGATATTGGTCAACAAGGTGAATCCCCTGTGATCCTTATGAGTATTTAATATGTGTATGGTGGTATCTATAATCATAAGAGTTTACTATGTTAGAAATGATGACATTTGATTCAATGTTGTATAGGTGTACTAAGTGAACTATGAAATTTGCATGGAATTTTTAAAATTTGGGTCATTTTGCTTCCATTTATCTGGATAATTAGCTCATACTTTTTGTCATTAGTAGTGCACACATAGAAATCTATCAAGAAATTATTTATTTTCTTAAAACCTCTTTCTCCTTCCCATAACTAGTTTTCATCGAAGTTGAAATTCTTGCATTTCATTTTCCTCTTGCATGGTTTAAAGAGTCGAGTCGAAATGCCATTAGTTTCATGACTAGTCCTTTGAGTAACAACAACCTAAAATCAAGTGCTAATGAAAATTTATCTAGCAAATTTTCTAGGTCTTTTCAAACCCATCTTAGCTTAGGTGCAGAGATTTGGAATAAGATTGTGAGAATAACTTTCCAAAGTCGCTAAACAAACATAAAGCATTGAGTTAGGGAGTTAAATCCAGTTGCTATATCACTGACTTTGGGAAGCCCTTCTAACACAAGGGTCAAGAACGAGGTCGCATTGGGGCCAACAAAGTAATCAACCTTTATTTGATGGTCTTGGTATCGACTATCGACTGTCCCCCCTCTACTTTTGTATAGTAGGTGGTACCATAGAGGCCATAATATTTTAGACTTCCTTCCCAAGGTGACATCTTAGGAAAGGTGTTGTTGTACCTAGGATCGACGTTGGCTAGACTCACTCAGACTCCTTGGAGGGTTTCCCACTGCTCAGTGACGTAACTTGCACCAGGGCATTATTTCATTAAGTAGGTTGTCAACGTAACTTTCCCACTCGTTGAAACTCGACCCCTTTGCGCATTAATCCTATGATGTTGGATTTCATCACCAACTAGCACTTCTTTGAGAGAAGGTTTCTTTGCATTATTGACTCATATATTAATTAGCATGTCTTGTTTTTTCTCCTTAATTAGTTGGCCTTAGGATTGAGTTTGTGTCTAATGCCATCAATTCCAGGGTAATTCCTCATTTGATCAAATACAAAATATGAATACCATTAAAATAAAAGAGAATCAAAGAGTAAAAAATAGCTCATACCTAACTTACGCCTTATAATTCTCCAACATTATTCTTTACACTTACTGCAAAAAACACCAAATGGAATGATTTACACAAGGTCATGACCAAAAAAAGATCCATCTAATGAAAATTAGCAATGTGATTGGAGAATTAAAAACATTATCATAAATCCACGTCTCACATTTTTTTACATGCACCATAGATTCACAATATTTCATGAAGAGGTCCGGGAGAAATTCCTCCATGCAAAATAATACTAGTACACGTTAGACATCTAACCCTATTTCCCACACTCTTGTTAACTACAACTCTTTTCTTCACATGTATATTCTTATAATTCTTGTTTCATGTTGGTATCAATGGAAGAATATATGGACCACCCATACTCATAGTTTCATATGGTTGGAAAATGCACAAGATATGAAGACACTTCATTGGGAGGACCTAATTGGTAAATGCTACAAAATATTTATTTGAAAAATATGTTATATCTTGAAACTCATGAGATATCCACCATAAGAATATACAATTCCATCACTCAATTCTTGATGATACCCACCTACTAAGAATAGTATAAATATTCACATCCAATCCAGTTCAATACTATGAGGAACTATTTAACCATGTTCAACAACTCACAAAATCAATTAATATTCATATTTTCAAAAGAAAGGTTCCATCCTTAACTATTGGTATAAAGCTCCATGGGAGTTTCACACTACATATAACATGTTCATTGACAAGCATGATAATAAAAAATGCGACCCTGCTAAAAATTATGATAGATTAAAAATCCACAACTATGATATATTGACTTCCAACATTTTCTCTCTCATCATGTTGTGACAAAGTACATTTCCAAGTATGCAACTAAAGAGAAGGAAAAATCAGAAAGTTATCACCATATGCTAACCAAAATCTCCCAAGTTGCAGCTACATTTGTGCTGGGGTATTTATCTCTCTCTCTCTCTCTCTCTCTCTAGATCACTAGGGATATCTCTCTCTAGTGCACTTGTGAATGTGTTATTGTAGAATTTGGGTTTTCCTTTTGTTCCATTCAATTCTCTTGCTTTCACTTGTGAATATCAACATAGCATTAGAGTGGGTGTAAACCTTACATTCTCAATTCTATAGCTGATCCAAAAATGATTGGCTAGTGGCATCACTCAAGTTCTCACATGACTACAAACTTTCTTGGATCATCTCCTTTTTGGGTTTTTTCTAGGGATTATAGAATTTTAATCCCTCTCTAAATCCAATGCCTCTCTTCTAGAGTTTCCTTGGGTATATCTAAGGTATTTTAACTCTTCTTCAAGGCCAAACCTAAGGTTACATAAGGGTTTTACCCTTTGGTCCTATAAAGGAGAAATATTAGAGACTTCTTTCTTTCATAGAAGGCTTCATCTTTCTATTTATAAGCCTAACAAATTCAAAGAAGATATTTCCCTCATTGAATGGGGATAATTATCCTACTTGGGTAGATCAAATCACTACCCTTTAAAAAAAAGGCTTATGGATGTATTTGGTGAAACCACTTCCTACTGTCAACGACAACAATTATGTCCTTATATGTTTAAAAAAGGATGAAGCTCTTGGTATTATCACTCTATATATCAAGACATATATATTTCATCATACCAAGGACAAAAAAGGTGCAAATGAAATCTGGGACATGGTTAATAATATCTTTCGAACAATGAATACCACTCAAGTCACTATGCTATTGCAATATTGGGTTTATATTTGGTTTCATTCGATTCTCCTACTTTCACATGTGAATACCGAAATAACCCCCCCTACCTAGATATCCTATCAGATTCAATAATTCCATGCACAATGGTTTGGAAGAGAGTCCCCATTGAGCCCTTCACGATTTTCCTCTTCTTTTTGCTCAGAAAATTCCCATGGCTCATAACACTCTAGACTATAGGGCTAACATATGTTTCTCTCTCTCAATATAGAGGCACTAAATCTGCTATCGATTCCACCATATCAACTATAAGCTTGGAGGAAAATAAAAAAAAACTCGATCCCCTATTGTTTGGTGATTTTTTAGGTTGGTTGTTTGGCTATTTCATTAGCATTTGATCTCAAAGTGGTCTCAATGGTTCACTCTTTCCAATATTTCATAAAAGTAGATATTAAATGCATGAGAAATATTTTAAGTAACTATAATAAGGTGGTATAAGATACCTACTTTGCAAGCTCACATTCTACACTATTTTCGCATGGTTGCAAAGCTAGACAAAAGGAATTGGAGCCTAGAACCACCCCGAGCAACCTCAAAAATAAAATATAGAATATGAATAATTTTTTAATCTCATGGATGGTGTCATCTCCCCATGTCAATATTCATGAATTTCCCACCATAGAGGTTGATCTCACCCTCCTCTCCTATGTGAATACTTGTAAAAGAAGGCCCAACCGGTGGGAACAACCAACTTGTCAATGCAAATGAAATCATTATATACTACTCAAAATGGGTTACAAATGACCTCATTAAGTTTGAAAATATGTGGATATCACATACAAATATAATTGAAATCATTAAGTAATGGTGGATATAAGGGCATCCAAGGCAAGGATCCAAGAGTTTTACTCTAACCAAAAATTTAAACTTTAATTTTTGAAAATGCATGATATATTTCATTATGAATCAAGATGCATGTACACCAATATTAGAACATTCGAAAGCCAAAAAACATCCATACATAAGTTTTTTCCTATATAAGCATATCTTCTTTGGCCCCAACTTGAAGGTTATCTACATTGTTTCTAGAAATGCCCTTCCTGAATGATTTCTGAATAACTAATTATGATCTAAATATATCAATTTATTCCAAATATTGCATTAGAAGACCGTAGAAAATAGTCTCTTTGTGGTGTATTCATTGATAGGTGATAAACCAAGAAGTGGTCAATTAATGGAATTAGTGGATATGTAATCTGTATATTGCAAGTAGATCCTTATTTCTTCTACCTTTCTACATCCATTTGGGAGCATGTCTAGAAAATATAATGGTTTCGAGTCTTGTGGGTTAATATAGGCATTGTATCCCTCATGAAGTTATATGTGGTTATTTTGTGGTTCTTGAATATTACTTGTGACAAGGTGAATAATGGGAGGTATGTTTGTAAGTTCAATAGGAAAATAAGAAATTGTGGTTAGGTTAGTTGGACATCCTTATAATAAGAATCATCTTCTAACTTATACTTCAAACTTGCCATAATGTGATATCTACTAACAAAAAAATCATAATATATTTGGTAAGAGTTGTTCCTTCTCACAAGCAAGATGTCCAAGTCCTCAATTTGGTGAGGCAAGTAATTGACAATTGTACTCATGTCCTATGGGAAATTGATAGTATGAATACTATATTTGTATTGTCCAACACTTGTGTGGGTTACTTGCATTATTGGATTCACTCTTTCTATGATCATTTCCTCAACTTGAGTAAGCATATCTAGTATAAATGATCTTTCTTCAAGGTCCATTTTGTTCCATATGGAAAGGTGATGACATTTTTCTCTCCAATGATCTACAACAAGCATAGTTTTAATAAAAAGTTTTGTTTGAATCCATGGAATTAGGGGTGTTACCCCTAATTCTTGGCCATCTTATTTTTATGTTCTACTAACAACATATGATTGTTAGTCTCTACCATATCCATAGAATACGAAGGATCATCGTCTTCCAACATCATCTATGCTTAACACTTCCATGGGATGAAGTTAGAGGGAAATTTAAAATTTTTATTCATATCTAAGACTAATTTGTGTATACCTACACAAATTCATAGAATATTTCATTAAATTCACTCTAATACCATAAAACATTTGACCATGTTTAGAATATTTTTCACTCTAGAAACTAACCTAAAACTATAGATCACTAAAGTTGAAACACTTATCAAAATTTATGTTATAGATTACTTTAACCTACAAACACATGCCATTGATAATTAAAACAACAAACATTCTAATATAAAGACTCAAAACATCATCATTGATTTTATATTAGATATGAAATAGAAAGCTAAAGCTATAGCTCAAATCTCAATTCTTGGACCATAAAGTGGTTTTCCTTAATTCCCCTTTATAAGCTAGTAATAAGAGAGGTACAATGAATATAAATGCATGGAAAAAAAAATTGTATTGTGAAATCTAACCATAGTGCATATTGCTTGCATGGATAAGCGAGTCAAATTAAGGTGCACCGACCTAGAGATTCACACCCTTCACTAAGTTGGGAATCCACATGCATGAGTGACCCTACTAATTTAGGTAATTCCACCCTCTAATTGTGCATCCAAAACTAAAGATATAAAATATTTATTTAGAACTTTGAATATAGAAAAAAAAGTTCAAAAATTGGAACTAGGATGACTCACTAACAACATGTAATGAACCTCAAATTCACCATAAAAAAAAAAATTATATGACATAATTCTATTTCGTTTAAGCTTAGAATTTAAGCGAAGGTAAGACTCATTTCTGTCCATAATGAAATTATTACGCCAGTCTAGTTTTACATCGAACCGAAAAGATTATGTGGATAAATTTTGTCCATAATTCTATCACTTCCCTTAACTCTCAAACTACTCCAACATACTCATATGTATATAGGCAACATCTAAACTTAGGTCGAAGGAACCTTTGAGGTTCAGAGAAAAAAATCTCAAGGGGAAGCACAACTGCCATTAGATCAAAAGGATCTGGATGCACAAAGTTTAACCTCTGAGAGGTCGCATAGAAGAGAAGTTGAATGAATGGTGGAGTCACTTTGGGGAGAAGTGTTGAAATTGCGAGAGTCATCCGATCCAAAAAAGGTGCATGAGGTTTAAACCTTGTAATAGTAGAAGGAAGTGGACTTGTCAAGTCCGAAAGGCATCGGGACTATCCAATTTGGAGGACATATGTCAAATATCCAAGCCCATCGAGGATTTGGACATCGGGGAAATGGGAGATAACACCCTCCCAAATTCTTGAAAGGAGAAAGCTAGGATTTATCGTGACCATTGATCATCCTAAAAATATCACAACTTTTGATCATGGCTAAAAGATCACATCCGTCCATCGGAGGGACAAATGGCTACCAGTTGATGTTTTAGAACCTGGGAAACCAAAGGGCGAGACCCCTTGTTTTTGTAAGTCATGAATTCCCAGTATACAAAAACCCTGAATCGGTTTAGCGTGAAAAAGGTTTTCAGTGTTTCATCACCTGGGAAACCAAAGGACAAGATCCCTTATCTCTGCAAGTCGCGAAATTCCAGTACATGAAACCCCAAATCGGCTTAGTGTGAAAAAAAAATTCGGCATTTCGGCACCCGGAAAACTAAAGGGCAAGATCCCTTGTCTCTGAAAATCGTGAAATCCCTATATACGAAACCCTGAATTGGTTTAGCGTGAATAGGTTTCGACATTTCGACACCCGGAATTCTAAAGGGCAAGAAGATGCAGGAGTCTCAAAACCCCGAAACGCAAATGGTGTAAGTGTTGGTTTAGGATAGAGGAGAGCAAGGTTATAGTTTAAGAGCTGTAAAATATTTTGGGGTGGCAAAAAAAATGAGCTGTCATTCTTGTCGAGCAAGGGTCTATTATTGAATGAATCCTCAAAAAGGAATTCAACCATCATATCTTTTGTCGTTACGAATTCCAGAAATTTTACTAAGGTTTAGTTAGAATGTTGTTCTCTACTGTTTTTCCATAGTTGTTGTCCATACAATCTAATTTCTTATGCATTGTATGGAATCTATGCATTTCCAAAGGCCCACATCTTTTGAATAACATCTCAACAAAAGAAAAGGGGCTCTAGAATATTAATCTGTTGTACAGATATCAAGCAAGATACAAATATATGTATATAATCCTATTAAATGTGTATCCTGGTCATGCATCGATACTTTAGTGATGTTATTACTTTGCATATCTTATTACCGAAATATACCAGTACTCAGTCATTGTCGTTCTTGTTTATACATTGACATTTCGTAGATCACTATCATCATCTAAGGGAATCTATACAAAGAAATGAAAAGGAAGAATGGAGTCTAAGTTTGTCAAAGTAATCAGTTATGCACATTTAATTTTGATTTTAATTGCAAGGTTGATATTTCATCATTTGGGACTTGCTTGTTACATATACATAGAGTTCCTTTTCTCTATTAAACTTTGAAATCCCAAACCCCGAAACCCCAAAAACGTTGGGCCACAGTATTTTCACACTTCACGATTCGGCATTCCTTATTTCATTTTTTTTGTGCATCAGGTGTTTGTAAACCCCGAAATCCTGAACCCCAAAAACCCAAAAAACTATGCCACAGTCTTTTCACATTTCGCGATTCGAAATATAGCGTGGTCTTCGTCTTTTGTGTTCAGCGTGTGCAATCACTGAAATCCATTTGACCTCCATTTTTTTCACACCATTTTGTTCTCTACGATTTATGCCATTAAACAAAAGTCTAAGTTATTTTATCAGTAAAGGTTGTGAATAAACGTCTTCAAACCCTTATTCTTACAGAGCATTATACTTTTGTAAACTCCTACTTATTACCATAATATATATATAGATAGATAGATAGATAGATAGATAGATAGATAGATAGATAGATAGATAGATATAGATATAGATATAGATATAGATATAGATTGAATATCTATCTGTCTTCCAGTTGTATGTGAACCTTGTTGGGATTAAGCTCTAAAAGGAAAAATTTGTAGACATATCGATGGAAATCACTTACAACTTTTGTACTCGTAATTTTGTCCATTTCCACTGTAATATTTAGGCATATATATATATATATATATATATATATATATATATATATA
>JZKD02S1929841.1:377467-400753 GCA_000966675.3 Picea glauca
TGCTAGCTGTCAGGACTCGTGTTTCAGCATCGTGGCGGCCTCCTCTGTGTCTCAGCATCTGTTCTTCTGAACTGAGTGGCAGCTCCGTGTTTCAGCATCTGCATCCTTGAACCGTTTAGTTGCTTCGTGTTTTGGCATATGCATCCTCGGACTGTGTAGCAGCTCTGTGTTTCGGCATATGCGTCCTTGGATTGTGTAGCAGCTTTCGTGTTTCAGCATCGGCCTTAAATACTATTCTGCAAATATGGACACTTATGCACTTCTAATCAATGGTTAGGTTCAAAAGTAATGTAAAGTATTATGCAAAACAAATTAAACATATAATAATGAGAAAGGACGTTGTATACCTTGGAGTGATCAGATGAAGTGATAATATGGGGATAAATACAGGTGATCAAGGGTATAATAATGGCAAAACGTATGGGCAAAAAAGGTGCAATATGTGGTCCTAACAAGTTTCAAAATACTAGTAATTACCCTACAACTGCCTCTGTGGTAATAACCTAGTTTATAAAAGGACTATTCCATAATTTAACCATATAATTTACTTCTGATTATCCTTGAACAAATTTCGTCCAAGTTATTGTATCCATACCGAATTAAATTGATGCATTACAACTGTGCCTAAATAATTAAAAGATATGGAACATAATTTCAATTCAAATATAACGAATACACTCCATCAGATATACGAGCATTTAAACATAAAATGGAAAGCTTTTCAGTTCAGATTTAACAAATACATTGCATCATATATAAAATCATTCAAACATAGAGGAATATAGCAACATATCTTAACCATCTTGCGGAAAGACAAAGGGAACAAACACGTTCCTCCTAACCGTAGAACAGGGCAGTCAAAACACTTTTTCGATTCACCCCCTAGCCTGACCATGAATCCATGAGGGAAAACTAGGAATCTCCTCCTCAACAAATGTCTTTTCATTCCAACAGACTCCTCTTTCCTCACACTCAATCCGTAGTGTTCATAATAGAAAGAGAACTCAAAATCTTTTTCCCCAGAATACTTGGCAGCGTCCTGCCTCCTCACATATGCTATTTATCAATTTTTCCAAGGTCTTTTTCCCTCCCTTGGGAATTTTTGTGGATTTCTAAATCCCTGATTTTCAGGGGCTGCCAATGGCCAAATCTCTAATTTTGCAATTGTAATAATCAGTGTAGAGGTAGTTCCAACATGTTCCCCACTCTTGGAGTCATGATCAACTAATTTTAACATGGTTGTTCCATTTGTCCTCCTGCAATTAATATAATTATTCTATTTTTATACAAGTGTCATAGTCAAATAGTTAGTTGAGTTAAATCAGATCTTTTCCCAACAATCATAATAATTAATTACAAATATCAAATTCAAAATTTGGAATTGCCATAAATGGCAAAAATTTTCCAAATTCGAATTTACTAAAAACAGAATAAATTTCCAACAAATTTAAATTTCAAAAAATATTTTATTTTGGGGATGTCACATCCTTTCCCCCTTCAGTAAAACACTATCCTCAATGTTCGTTCCTTTCTTGGAACATGATTGGATGATATTTCTAAAATTCTCCCTCCAAATCCCAAGTGGCCTCCTCGGGACTAAAGTGCTTCTATTTCACCTTTACCTGATCGATGACTCTGTTCCGAAGTGTTATTTCTCTCTGGTCCAGAATGCGCAAGGGTTCCACCTAGAACTGGCCTTCGGATTCCACCTGCACCAAATTCCAATCAATATTATGAGTAGGGTCATGAATATACTTTTTCATCAATGAAACATGAAATACATTATGAATTCTTAGATTAGTTGGAAGTGCAAGTTGATATGCTATGGGTCCAATTCGAGCTAGTATCTCGAAGGATCCACAAAACGTGGGTTCCATCTTGGCACCATTCCCTAACTTCAATGAGTTTTTCCGGGCCTTTACCTTCAAGTAAACATGGTCTCCTAGTTGAAATTCCAAGTGTCTTATTTTCTGATCTGCATAGCTCTTTTGTCTGTCCTGTGCTTCTTTCAAGTTCTGTTGTACCTTTCTTACCATGTTCTCCATTTCTTGGAGCATCTCTGGTCCAACCATGAGTCTGTCAGCCAGGTTATCCTAGCTAATTGGAGTTGTACACTTTCTGCCATACAGTATTTTGAAAGGGTTCAACTTAGCCGAAGTTTGGTACCCATTGTTATATGTGAATTCTACCAAGTGTAGGTAGTCTTCCCACTTGTTTGGTTTTGTTCTTACATACATGCAGAGCATATCCTCTATGATTTCTTTTTTCCTTTCGGTCTGTCCATCCATTTTTGGATGATAACTCGTACTGAAATTCAAATTAGTATTTAGCCCTGCAAACAATTCCTTTCAAAAAGCGGATGTGAATTTTACGTCTCTATTTGGAATCACCATTTTAGGAACACCATGCAGTCTAAAAATTTATTTCATGAATATTTCAGCAATGTTTATATCTTTAAAAGTAGACTTTACAGGAATAAAGTGTGCAGACTTACTAAGTTTATCGATTACAACCATGATAGAATCATTATGTTTCTGAGTTTTAGGAAAACCTATTATAAAGTCCAGCGATATGGTCTCCCATTTCCATTCTAGTATTGGTAATGGTTATAATAGGCCAGCTGGATGTTGGTGTTCAACCTTAACCTGCTGACAATCCTGGCACCTAGCCAAGTATTCTGCTATTTCCCCTTTCATATTAGTCTAGTAAAACAATTTTCTAAGTGTTATCATTTTTTGGTAACCTGGATGACCAGAATACGGTTTCTTATGCACTTCATCCAAAACTGTTAATTTTAACTCTGTTGAATCTGGTATGTAAAGTCTATTTTTAAATCATAATAATCCCTTCTTGTCGATACTTAGATCTAGTTTATTTGAGTCTGTGGTACTGTTTTGTAATTCTTCCATCATCTTAGGGTAATTTTCATCGCTAATACCATTCGTCCTTATCTTTTGTTTCATATCACTTTCTTCCCTACTGATATTTACCTCAAATAACCCATGGACTCTTATGCTTAAAGCGTCTGCTACTTTATTCTCTTTGCCCTTGATATGTCTAACTTCAAAGTGGAATTCACTCAATAAGGCTAACCATCTAGCTTGTCGTGCATTGAGCTCTGGTTGACTAAACAGATATTTTACACTGCTATTATCCGTCAATAGTAGACATTTCCTTCCCATTATGTAGTGTCACCACATTTTTAATGTGTGTATTACTACTGCCAATTCTAAGTCGTGAGTGACATAATTTTCTTCATGTCCCTTTAATTTTCGAGACTCTTATAGAATAACGTGTCCTTCCTGAGTTAGGACACCACCTAGTTCCTCTTTACTTGCATCAACACATACTGTGAAGTCTTTATCTCGGTCTTCTACCTTCAAAATGGGTGTCGATGTCAATAATTCTTTTAGCTTGTTAAAACTGTCTTGACACTTTTGTGACCAGTTCAACTTGGTCCCTTTCTTTTGTAATGATGTGATAGTGTAGGCTATCTTGGAAAATCCCTATATAAACCTACGGTAATATCCGGTGATTCCCATGAATGACCAGATATCTGCTACATCCTTAGATACTGGCCATTCCATAATGGCTTTTGTCTTCTTTGAGTCTACGACAATGCCTTCTGCTGAAATTACATGTCCTAGATATTGTATTTCTTTTTGATAAAAGTCGCACTTGTCAAATTTGGCATACAAATTGTGTTTTCTCAACGTTTATAGCACTATCCTTAAGTGTTCATCATGTTCTTCCTCCATTTTTGAATAGACCAGAATATCGTCGATAAATACTGCCACGAGCTTGTCTAAGTATTGACTGAAAATAATGTTCATCAGGCACATAAACGTGGCTATCATGTTAGTGAGTCCAAAAGGTATGACTACGAATTCGTAGTGTCTATATCTTGTCCGAAAAGTTGTTTTGTTTATGTCCTCAACTTTTATTCTAATTTGATGATTACCGGATTGTAAATCCAACTTTCAAAAGATCTTGACCCCACCCACTTGATCGAACAGATCATTTATCCTTGGTAAGGGATGTTTGTTCTTAATAGTCATTTTGTTCAGTTGTCTATAATCGATACATAGTCTTAGAGTACCATCTTTATTTTTCACAAAGAGGACTGGTGCTCCCCATGGCGAGACACTTGGTCTGATGTACTCTTTGTCCAACAATTCCTGTAATTGTATTTTTAATTCTATCAGTTCTGATAGACTCATTCAGTAGGGTTATTTTGAGATAGGGGCTGATCTGGGTAGTAAGTCTATGGAGAAATCTATTTCCCTTCTAGGAGGTAATTCGAGTATCTCATCCACAAACATGTCTCTAAATGCACGTAGGACAACAAAGTCTTCTCACTTAGGCTTATCTTCTTTTTCTAATAGATTTGTCACTTGGATGGCGTAAAATTGACATCCCTTTCTAATACATTTCTTGAGTTGCATTGCTGAAACTTGTCTGATTGATACAGGTTTTGGTATGACTTGGGATTTTCTAACAGTACCAAAATTATCTTTATAGCTAAGTATCTTTGTATAACAGTCTAGTATTGCTTTGTGTTGTTCCAACCAATCCATCCCGATAATAATATCATAAGATCCTAGTGGTAGGATGTTCAGATTGGTCCTTATCTTTTGACCATCTAAGATGAACTCAAGATCGGAAATAAAGTCAACTACTTTTCTTTTAGTGCTTGTTGCTAGTTGTACAAGCCATGATTTTCCATGATTCAGTTTCTCAAGTTTATTCAACTCTACTACATCTGGAGTAATATAACTTAACGTAGCTCCAGGGTCAATTAAAATAGAAATTCAAGTGTCATTAATTTTACCTTTGATTTCTACCACTAAGGACTAGTGGTCAGCTTGTTGACCATCTATGGCTGCATTTATCCGATGCAGACTTTTTCCCATGTCTCCCACTATTGAGGCTTCAAGAAACTTTTGAACAACAGTTTTGTTTTCTCTAATTAAGCGTGGATCATTCCTCCTTAGATGAGGCTCTCCACACTCCCAACACTTTAATGGCTCACGGGAGTTGTCACCAAACTTCTTTGTTCCCAGGTTTACTGGTTTACTTCTACCTTGCGTATTCAGATGATTGGAGTGAAAATCCTTCCTTGGGAAACTTTTTGCTGCATTTTGATAAGGAGCTGATTGGTATCCCTTCTTCTACAGGTTCATTCAATCTTGCTTCTTATCCTCCCAATTTTTGGGAAACTCTACCCATTGTTTATACTGGTCATAGCATATTCGTGCTTTCCTAAATACCTCACTCAAGGATTTGGGGCTGTCAAAATCAATTTTGTCCTAGTAGGCTTGTGGTAAACAACTTAAGAATCACTGGATTTTTACCTTATCCTCCCGGATGTACGGTACAAACCTTAGAAGTTCCATAAATTTATTTATAAGGTCCTCCATCGTCATCTGTCTGACTTGTAACTTATAAAATTCTTTCGTCTTCCTTTCATAATAGCTTTCAGAAAGGTATTGTTTCTTGAAATACTTCTTAAATTCGGACCATTCCAACTATTTCTTCTTTAGGCCTTTGGCCAATTTCAGGTCCAGCCACCAAATGTGGGCCTTCCCCTTCAAATTGTAGATGGCCATTCTAACCTTCATGTTGCTGGAATAGTTGTAGATCTGGAAGTATTTTTTGATGTACAACAACCATGCCTCAACTTCTTCTTCTATCCTCGATTCTCCATCAAAGGTAGCTGGTTCAATCTTTTTAAATTCTCTTTCAAGGTGGTCTACTTGTTTTCTTTTTCTGTTTGGTATAGTTTTTTCCCCAACTAAAGGTGTCCCTTCAGATGAACTATCTCATTTTTCTATTTCCGGTCCAGAATTCTTGGAGGCCCTTTCGTTGACTTCTTCGTCATGGTTATCATCTTTTGGGATTTTCTTGGTTACTATACTACAAAGTAGGACTTCATTTATCTCTTGTTGTTCATACTGTGCTTTCTTCAATTTTTCATTGCCGACCTTGAAAACCTGTAGTTCAACAATAAGATTCCTCATTGTTTCCAACACCTCCATGGGTGAGCTTCCATCATTGTTCTATCTTGGATCTCTTGGATGTCCTTCTTGAGCTTCCATAATCAACACAAAACAGAAAGGATTTTTGTTTGTAACCACAACATTTATTAGTTTTTTTTTTTTCATAAATCAGAATATATACGAAGCAATTAATATGGCCCTGTTCAGGCCTAGTGTTGTAGATTTTTCTTTGATACCATATGTAATGAACCTCAAATTCACAATAAAAAATAAAAAAATCTATGACATCATTATATTTTGTTTAAGCTTAGAATTTAAGCGAAGGTAAGACTCATTTCTGTCCATAATGACATTACTACACCAGTCTAGTTTTACTTCGAACCGAAAAGCTTATGTGGATAAATTCTGTCCATAATTCTATCGCTTCCCTTAACTCTCAAACTACTCCAACATACTCATATGTATATAGGAAACATCTAAACTTAGGTCGAAGGAACCTTTGAGGTTCATAGAAAAAAATCTTAGGGGGAAGCACAACTTCTGTTAGGTCAAAAGGATCTAGATGCACAAAGTTTAACCATTGAAAGGTCACGCAGGAGAGTAGCTGAATGAATGGTGGAGTCACTGAGTTTATCATGAAAAAGGTTTTCAGTATTTCGGCACCTGGGAAACCAAAGGGAAAGATCCCTTGTCTCCACAAGTCACAAAATTCTGGTACACGAAACCCCGAATCGGTTTAGCGTGAAAAAGGTTTTCAATGTTTTAGCACGCGGGAAACCAAAGGGCAAGATCCCTTGTCTTCACAAGTCGCAAAATCCCAGTATACGAAACCTCGAATCAGTTTAGCATGAATCGGTTTCATCATTTTGGCACCCAAAATTCCAAAGGGAAAGAAGATGTAGGAGTCCCGAAACCCCGAAACGCGAAAGGTGTAAGTGTTGGTTCAGGACAAAGGAGAGCAAGGTTATAGTTTAAGAGATGTAAAATCTTTTGGGGTGGCAAAAAAAATGAACTGTCATTTTGGCCAAGTAAGGTTCTGTCATTGAATGACTCCTCAAAAAGGAATTCAACCATCATATCTTTTGTTGTTACTAATTCCATAAATTTTACTAAGTTTTAGTTAGAATGTTGTTCTCTACTATTTTTTCGTAGTTGTTGTCTGTATAGTTTCAGCTCTTATGCATTGTATGGAATATATGCATTTCCAAAGGCCCACATCTTTTGAATCACATCTCAACAAAAGAAAAGGGGCTCTAGAATATTAATATGTTGTATAGATATCAAGCAAGATACAAATATATGCATATAATCCTATTAAATGTGTATCTTGGTCATGCATCGATACTTTAGTGATGTTATTGCTTTGCATAGATTATTACCGAAATATACGAGTACTCAGTCATTTTAATTCTTGTTTATACATAGATATTTCTTAGATCATTATCATCATCTAAGGGAATCTATACAGAGAAATGAAAAGGAAGAATGGAGTCTAAGTTTGTCAAAGTAATCAGTTTTGCACATTTAATTGTGCTTTTAATTGCAAGGTTGATATTTCAGCATTCGAGACTTGCTTGTTACATATATGTGCAGTTCCTTTTCTCTATTAAACTCAGAAATCTCGAACCCCAAAACCCCAAAAATGTTGGGCCATAGTCTTTTCACATTTTGTGATTTAGCATTCGTTATTTCATTTTGTTTGTGCATCAGGTGTTCGTAAACCTCGAAATCTTGAACCCCGAAATGCTGGGCCATAGCCTTTTCACATTTTGTGATTGGCATACAACGTGGTCTTTGTCTTTTATGTTCGGTGTGTGTAATCACTGAAACCCAATTGACCTTCATTTTTTTCACACTATTTTTTTCTCTACGGTTTATGCCATTAAACAAAAGTCTAAGTTATTTTATCGGTAAAGGTCCTGAATAAACGTCTCCGAACCCTTATGCTTATGGAGAATTATAATTTTGTAAACTCCTACTTATTACCAAAATATATATATATATATGTCTTCCAGTTGTATGTGACCACTGTTGCGATTAAGCTCTAAAAGGAAAAATTTGTAGACATATCGACGGAAATCACTTACAACTTCTATACTCATAATTATGTCCATTTCCACTGTAATACTTAGGCATATATATATAGTTAAAAGAAATATTTTTTGTGATTCCTGTCGTACTCTTATTTGTTTTTGGACTATTAGGTACCCAAATAAACCCCAATCATTCTCGTAACCCGACGCATGATTTTCTTACCAAAGTATAAATACCCTATGTATAGTTCTCAGGTTCAATTCCATTTACAATAGATAAATCATGTACACTGGAGTTTCAAAATACTGGTAATTACCCTACAACTGCCTCTGTGGTAATAACCTAGTTTATAAAGGCACTATTCCAGAATTTAACCATAAAACTTTCTTCTGATTATCCTTGAACAGATTTCGTCGAGGTTATTGTATCCATACCGAATTAAATAGATGCATTACAATTGTTCCTAAATAATTCAAAGAGATGGAACATAATTTCAATTCAGATTTAATGAATACACTGCATTAGATATACGAGCATTTAAACAGAAAATGGAAAGCATTTCAGTTTAGATTTAACAAATACATTGCATCATATATAAAATAATTCAGATAGAGAGGAATATAGAAACATATCTGAACCATCTTGTGGGAAGACAAAGGGAACAACCACATTCCTCCCAACCGTAGAACAAGGAAGTCAAAACACTTGCCTGATTCACCCCCTAGCCTGACCATGAATCCATGAGGGAAAACTTGGAATGTCCTCCTCAGCAAATGTCTTTCCATTCCAGCATACTCCTCTTTCCTCACACTCAATCTGTAGTGTTCATAACATCAAGAGAATATAGAGTATGTGTCCGCATCGGACTTGGTAGTGGCCTGCCTCCTAACATATGCTATTTATCAATTTTGCCAAGGTCTGTTTCCCGCCCTTGGGGATTTTCACAGCTTTCTAAATCCTTGATTTTCAGAGGCTGCCAATGGACAAATATATGATTTTCTGCTTGTGATAATCAGCCCAGAGGTATTTTGAACATGTTCCCCACTCATGGAGTCATGGTCAGCTGATTTTAACATGGTTGTTCCATTTGTCCTCCTGGAATTAGTATAATTATATTGTTTTTATACAAGTGTCATAGTCAAATAGTTAGTTGAGTTAAATTATATCTATGCTTAACAGTCATAATAATTAATTACAAATATCAAATTCAAAATTCAGAATCGCCATAAATGGAAAAAAAATTCCAAATTCGAATTTACTAAAAATGAAATAAATTTCTAGCAAATTTAAATTAAAAAAAAATATTTTATATTTGGGGATGTCACACAACATGTGTACATGTGATTGAAGGTACAACCAAATAGGTAAATGTCATATATTTCATCCTCGAGTGAGGGAATCTTAGGATAAATAGAGGGAAACGTAACTGCATCTAGTAGATATGATACACAAACAAGGACCAGAGGTGAAAAAGTCAGAAGAAAATTTCATAAGTGCATGGAATTTTTTCTTGTTGAAGGAGGATCATGCTCTTATGATTATGAGAGAATAGGATACATAGAGGTTCCACTTAGTTATAAGAATATTTTGAAACAACGGGTACCTAAGGAATTTCCTCCGTTAGACATTGACTTCATTGTCAACAATAGGACATATCACATTGCACCATCCTCCTTGCATGGCCCGGGGATATTTTCCATGAATGGAATAATTGTAAAATAAAATAAAGTAACTGAATTGATGGACTATGTCAGACCGTGTTACAATTATAACGATTGGATGCAATTGGTCCAGTACATGCGAAGTATGAGGAGATATGAACTCACTGCAAATTATATACATCTAATAAACAATGATAAAAATAAGGGAACGACTATCTATATTGATGAAAGGACTAAAGATTCTGTCAATATCGTAGGGTTTATAAAAAACACATGACCGAGGACAACAAAGAAGAATTTGAATTGCATATATGAGGGAAGTGAAGAGAATTGGGTAGTCATGTGCACAATAAAAAAGATAGCTCCCGGGGAAGAGCTATTAGTGGATTACCATTTGAATCAAATAGAAACATCGACTAATAGTGTGTGGGTAGTTATTCCACACCTCTTTAAGAAACCTCCACTTATTGCATTATATTTTTTTTTATCTTTTTTATCTTTTAAATATTTGACGTTTCCAATTTTATAATAATGTGGGAGGTTGGTCATTGAGGTTGATTTTATTTAGGTGACAATCAATTTTTTTGTTATCATTAACAAAATTTTAAATATTTATGGGTTCTAATTATATTATAATGTGGCAGGATGATCATGGAAAAATGCCAGCCGCAGAACATGTAAATGATTATCAAATTTGACTTTCATTTTATGTGAATTTTATTATTTGTTTATATAATTTTATTTGTGTGGCGACCAATTATTTCATTTGTTTATATAACTGAAATAACATTGATTTTGTTGAAATTATATGTAGTCGGCAGGCCATGTTGATCATGATTCCTCCGATGATGATGGGTTGTATTCATCCCTTGAGTCAATGGTATTAATAAAAAAAAGATCATTAAAGCGAACAAGGAACTTGATATCTTGTTAGACCATCCAAATCAAACTCCTGACATCCTAGAAAGGATCAATATCCTTATGTCATAGCTTAACATATAAGGTAATAACCATAATTTAAAGTGTTTTTTTAATGTACTCATATGTTCAATTTTTTAACTTTTACATTATCTCACGAAAAAATATTTTATTTTTTATAAAGAGATTTTTGGAGCCTGTTCAGCCTAGTGTTGGTAGTAGTGGAACTAGAGAGATTCTACAAAGTCCTGATGTAGGTTGTCATACAACTACTAGAGTATTGTTTACTTCTCCCTCTTCCACACCTAATTTAGATAGGATCTATGGCACACACCATCGTCCATTCACACAATGATCAGGCTCTAGAGATGGTGAAAGAGATGAGGTTGATGATGTGGTTGACATGGTTTCATTTCATAAGGATAAACATGTGACCAACATGAGGACCCTTCCGTGCACATTTTTGGTCGACGATAATGAACTTCCATTAAAACAAGTAAGACTCCTAGGTAGTTTTTCATATTTTAATTATTTTATGTTGTCCATCTCATACACAAATCATCTAGATTATTATTTTTAAATTAATGATCATATATATTTTTTTTGTAGGAAAGGACCATTTTTATAGGCACCTGGAGAGAAAGGCCTTGTTGATTTTTGGGGCAAACTTACACATGAGGTTGAATTTCTAGAATTACAACCTCAAAAATGAACTTATGGATTATCTCGAAGGCCTCTTTGGAGTAGACACGTTTAATAAAAGAGTGGTCACCTCTGCAATAGGTGAAGATTTAAAATATACATGGGATGTTTATAGACAAATCTTCGTAGGAAACCCTAGGTATGAGCATCCTCCTTCGATTCTAGAGAGGGAGTGAAAGGAAATCATTGATGATACAAAGTAAATATATTTAAAAAAGCAGGAGAAAAAATAACTGGTACCCCAAGGTAAATTACAATATTTTGATTTCAATACCTTTAATTTTATTTAGATCTAAATAAAAGTGTGGTATATAACATACTTCAAAATTTTGATGATATGTTTTTTGACACTTTGAAGGAAACCAAAGAAAGGATTTCCAAACATGGCCAAGACAACCTAGGCCAGGGAGGCTACTTGAGGTTACAGTCATGAATTGTAAGTACCCAAACATCTTAAGAATATTATTTTTATACCCCTACAACTTTCAGGTAATTGCAGCCAAAAATATTAAAAAAACATGCTCTTATGCAATGTAGGGCAACAACTTTGAAACTAAAACCATGGCGGAAGACCTCCAAATTGGTTAGAAGTATGACTATAAATTCATGGTTTATCATAGGAAAAGCATGGGGCAGAGCCCAAGATCTAGTTTGCGTGATAAGGTAAATAAAAATCCATCCACATTAACCTTTCATTACTTATAAAATACGTAAATGTTTGATATCATCCATAACTTTAATGTCTTACTTTGTTTTAGTCAAGAGAGAAACACTATTAACGAAACCATTAGTACTAGACAACAAAGTGTTGATAGTGAAACACGACCAGAATATCATGGTGCTCCCTAGAAGCCCCATCCCATTTGGGTGTAGCCCCAATATGTTCCTGTGGCTGAGGCCCACAATCATAAAATGGTTGTATATTAATCATATACTTAATAATTTTGTACTTCTAATTTTTATTACTTATACGTTTACAATTTTGTACTTATAAATTTGGTTGTTTCAATGGAAGAGAATGTTGTAGTTGAGCCTCCTCGACCTGAATATTAGGAGAAGAGGGAAACTATTCCAACGATGACGACTAGTGGACCAGGTAAATAATTGCATTGTAGAGGTTGTTTTTAATATTAATGAACTAATTCAATGATATTTAAAATTTGGTCATAAAAAATTAATAAATTTTTTTTTGTAGGTGATGGCCCTTCAAAGAATCCTCACACCATGGGTACAAAACCATGCATGCTCAACATGAAAGGACCAAAGAAACATCAGCTGTTGAAGACAACCCAGTAAACGAAGACATGGAGATGGATGAATTACTTATGAAATGGAAAACACAAAAGAATACTAAAATAAATTGATGATGTATAATAATTTTATAATACATATAGATGTACATTGTATAGTTGGTATATTTATAACATATTTTGAATGATAAATCTCATTTATAGAAACTTTTTTTATGACATATTCCTTTGAATGATAAACCTCATATATAGCTTTGCATTCACTTTTTTATCACTTTTGAATATTTTTAATGCATATTTTTTAGTAGAATATAGATTGGGTATTGGGGATTTGAGATTGATGTGAGGGGGGGAGGGACCATAGGCATTTCCACCTTCACGCGGTTGGCCATGTTCAGTAGAGAAAATTTTATTGGAGTCATTTATTCTTGGAGAAAACCTCTCTTGATCCAATGGAGCAACAACATAGTCAATGTTGAGTTCGTTGTTGCTCCTTCAGATCAAGGGAGGTTTGCTCCAAGATCAGATGACTCCAATAATTTATTCTTGAAACCAAGAGGATCTTATTCAAGTCGTCACAACTGATATGTGTGCGTGTGTGTGTGACTATTTAATCTCCTCTCATAATGATTTTACAAAAAAGAATATCAATGGTGTTTACTATTTGCAATCTTGTTGGTTTTATTTTCTATTAGGATTTATTGAAATGTCTTAAAAGTATTTTTTGCTTTTACTAAAAACTAAATACAATTTTGTTTTTATTTACTACAGTATGCAGTTCTCACATTTGCATATGCTCTAGATGTTGTATCAATGCAATGCTACACATTAGAATATCAAATATTAGGTATGTCTTGTCTTTTTTATTCTTTTTATGACTTCTTAAGGTTCATTTTATTTATTTGTTTTTACATTACCATTATTTATGGGCCACTATGGGGCCATTCATTCTATCTAACGAACCACATCCAAGTATGTAGCATATGTGATTCCATTTAGTTCATCATATCATATGATTCACACAACTAATCTAATACTTCAAATTTGTTTTTTAAATGGTAAAGCAAGGGTGTTTCANNNAATGTTCAAATCCACCCAAAGACATGTTTCACCCCTAGTGGGTCATCTCTCCCATGCAAGAAAGTCATTTCAAGCAACTGAGGCCTTGTGCAAGTCCTGGGTGTCCTTAGACGAATAGATACCCCCCACTTGTAGCTTTTCTTGGTTGAAGGTATCTTCCTCAAGTATTGTAGGTCAGATATAATGCATTGAAATATTCCTAGAATGGGGAAGGGAACACTTGTCGAATTCTGATAAATTATAATAGGAAACATCTTGTCAAAAAATATATATTTCTTATTGAGTGAAAGTAGATATCGTAATTTTGATGGAGCCATATATTATTAATCCAAATGGAACAATAATAATCATCAAGTGGAATTGATCCTAGGGGAGTTATCCTTCTTGAAGGTTTTTTTATGGTCATATCCTATCACCTCACAAGATGGGTTTAGTAGTATGGTTACTACCACTATCCTTGTAGTGACAAAGTAGGTGTTCTTATGCACTAACCCTTTTAACAATTGCAATGAAGATTATATTTCAGAGATAGATGATTGACCACTAACAACTCTTTGTGCATGGATCTTGTATAGATATATATTTAGAGAAACTCCTTTTGGATAATATCGACCTAGAGGTTTTGAAATGTTCATAGCAATAGGTTCTATACTTTTAGTATGAACCTTTTATGCATATAAATACCTTGATCTACCAATCCCTCATTAATATGATCAAATTAGGGAAAGCAAGAAGACATTAATATGTATAGATTATCAACAAGGTAGAAAGAAGTAGACTCTAGCTACTAGAATAATTTGGATAGAAAAAGAGATCTTTCAAAAACTCCCAAACCATGTAAATGAAAGTGCTTTACTGGATGTGAGGATAATAGGATCAATATGAAATTCAAAGAACTCAAAATAAAATTTTAAAGGAAGATCTATATTTAGTATTAGTATAGGAAACAAACATGTTTAAGAAAAAACTTCAAAAAGTAAAGGACCAATTTTGAAGGAAAGTAATAAAGATAACCAAGAAGTAGGTAGCATGGCAATCTTGTGGAATCCATAGTTTGTAGATGTTTTCGATTAATAAGAAAGTATGCAATTGAAAAGTTCCTCATAAAAACAAGAATGTCATGAATAACCTAACACATTATTTGTCATTATGGGATATGTGACATTTGGGAGGGGATTGGAATGCAATCTTCAATAACAATGAGAAAAAGGGGGGATGGAATGATTTGAGTATCTAAGAATAATATTCCCAGACTTTGTTAAGAATAATATGATGGATATCCTCCCCAAAATTGGTCCTTGCACTTTGTATAATAAAATAACAAGGATGGCTCTAGTAGCAAAGTTGTTTAACAAATGTTCAAGTATTTATACTTGGCTAGTTGAAATATGTCACCTAAAATCAAATATTTTAAAAGGGATGATTTCAAATCATAGGCCAATCAACCTAAAGAGAAAGGAGGTGTTAGGATATTTAGACACTTAGCAGTTAGTTAATATCTACTCGGTCTAATGTGTTGTTAGGTAAAAGTGTGTTTCTTTAGGATGCAT
This sequence comes from Picea glauca, assembly GCA_000966675.3. Taxonomy (NCBI): domain Eukaryota; kingdom Viridiplantae; phylum Streptophyta; class Pinopsida; order Pinales; family Pinaceae; genus Picea; species Picea glauca. The sequence continues at coordinate 392,662 of JZKD02S1929841.1, forward strand.
TAGTATGAATTTTTAGTTAGGAAATCCGACAGTCATGACATGTTCTTAACAAAGAGTGATCCAATGGTTCATATTCTCCTCGATCTTAACAACCATTGATCCATGGCTTAGCACCCGATTGGTCCATGATCTTTATTTCAAGAGAATGGAGGGTCATTTGTCGATGATCGATTGTGAGAAACTCTCTTGTAAAATATCTATGTAATCTTTTTCATTTGCATTAATAAACTTCTCCAAGTGGTTGGGTTGGCTGGGGCCATGGATGTTTCCCTGTAGGGGTTTTACCAGTTCAAAACATCGGTGTGTTGATATTTGATCTGGTTTTTTAAGTGGTTACTAAAGGTGTTCGTCCTCTGTTGGAATACTTGTGTTTTCGAACATGGTATCAGAGCTTGTTTGAAGAACCACTCCTATTGTAGATCGAGATCGTGAATCTGAGTTTCCTCATCTCCATTTTTTTTCATTTATGTACATTTCTAGGCTAAGAAGAGTGTTCCATTTCATCCGGAGCGCTCGTTTCAGTTAGGAAAACTTTTTTATTCACTCTAAAAGGTTTTTGTTTGCCCAAGATATGGCCATTTCAGTATGATCCAAAGGTATAAAGACTAAATACGCATTTTTCAAATTTTTGCAAAGTATTATTTTGGTTTTATTTCGATTTTATATTATTTGTTTCTGGGTTGCTACTCTTTTAGATTTGTGTATTCTCTTTTCCCCATGCCCTGTGCAATCTTGGAAAATCAGAAATAAATAGGGAAAGGTTCATCTTCTGGGTAAGATAACCAAGATCTAACCCTTGTTGTCATCGAGAAGTGAACCTTTTTTCTTGTGTGAAAATAGTTTTTTTTTAGCACTCTCTCCAAGGTCGTCAACAACAACAAAACCCCCAATCCTCTTACTAAACAATACACTATGTTTTTCTAGAACATTTGGTTAAATTTTTCCTTATTAAGTAAGAGCTCTTGAGTTCAAGTCTCTCTTTTTGTTACTTTCTTTGAAACATTCATGCTCAAATTGGAAAGTGTATTTCACTTCAAGTATAAAAGTGAATCACTATAAGTAGCTTTAATATTTTATTTTAGAGTTATTTATTTTGCATGCAACTTTTCTTTTATAAAGTAACTTTATTGTAAAAATGATCCCCACTTCTCTTTATAAAAGTGGGTCACTTCATAAAACAATTTACACCACTAGGTGGTCATTTGGTTATTGTTTATGCATTTTTTTTAAAGGGCATAACTTTCACATCCGAAATCCATTTTTAGTGTTGTTTTTTTTAAAACCACATAATTTTTCTAGATCTCTCCATCTAGATCATCAGTTTTAGTTTTTAAATCCATATTATCTACATATTTAATATGGATTCTTCTAGTAATATTTTTCTTACTAACACCAACTACTTCCAATGGAAATCTCATATGGAAGATTTATTAAGAAGTAAAGGCTTGTACCGGAGTGCCTTTGGAAACAAAAAAGAACCCACTAATGTTGATAAGAAATTCAAATGGGCTAATAGGAGTGACGAAGCACGTGGAATAATCAAAATGTCCATCTCTCCTGATTTAATGTTCCACCTTAAAGAAATTGATGACCCTGATGAAGCTTGGGAAAAGATTGAATCTGTGTTTGGTAAACCCAATATTATTCGAGTACAATAGTTAGAAAATCAAGTACTGACCTTAAGTCCAAATGAATTTTCTTTCCTTGGAGACTATATATCTAAGTTTAAAACACTGAGAATTTTATGTGAAGAATGTGAGATAAAAATGGAGGAAGAATGTTGCATCTATCTTATTCTTTCTAACCTAGGTAGTACATATTTTGTTTTTGTATCTACCTTTTATACCATGAGAGAGGCTCTAGGGAAATCTTATCAAAAACCCACTCTTTATTCCTTTTATGCTTCTTTGATTAGAGAGGAAGATAAGCTTGTACAACTTGGAGTAATCAGCACTACAGGTACCTCCAACAAAGCCTTAGTTTCCTTGCAAAAAGATAAACCCAAATATCCCAAGAAGAAACATCCTCACTACAAAAAAAAGAAACATAAGGGTCCCAAACCCACTCAGACAACTTCAACTCCTAATGGTGACAAAGGAGAAAAATATAAAAATAAGAAGACTGACAAAGATTGCAACTTTTTTGATAAAGATGGTCTTGATGAGTCCAAATATTCCAAGAATACGGTAGATTTAGAAGCAATGATTAATAATCAAAACATCAATATTGATTCTAATTATTCTTCTTCTTCTCATGGGCATGCACTTTCTTCTTCTAGCTTCTCCTTCAATACAACTTCTACTTCTTCTCTTGATGAGTGGCTTATTGATTCTGGAGCATATTATCATATGGATAAGGATAAAGACATATTTTCTTCTCTAAATGATTGTAACACCAAGAAAATATTTTTTGGTGATGAAATATCTCTTAGTGTTGTAGGATCTGGAAGAGTTCGAGTAGATAATTGTCACTTCAATGATGCATTATGTGTTCCAAGTCTTTCTTGTAACCTTTTGTCAATATATCAAATCACTCAATTAGGTGAAGGTAAAAACCATAGAGTTTTCACCTCACCAAGTTGTAATAAAGGATCTAAACTATCCTAAGCATGTTCTTGCAACTTGAATTGTTGATCATATTATCACATTGTACAAGTTTGACAAAATTGGGTCATCATATTTTTCATCAGTTTTTGTTTCTCATAGCGATGACTTGAGAAAACTTTGGCATGAGCGGTTTGGTCATCTAAACTATTGCTCATTTCAACAACTATGTAATCAATAGATGGTGATTGGTATTCCTCTTGTTTCATGCACAAATGGTGTTTGGGTTGGTTATGTTCTTGGAAAACATCGTCAAGACAGTTTTGACAAACGTGCCTCTTGGAACGCCTCAGATCCTTTGCAACTTGTTCACAGTGATTTTTGTGGTCCACTTCCTTCAACTTATTTTTCTAGGTGCAAGTATTTCTTAACTTTCATTGATGATTTTTCCATACATACTTGGGTTTACTTCTTAAAACTTAAGAGAGAAGTTTTTGACACGTTTTTGGCCTACAAGGACCTTGTAGAAAAGAAATCTAGACATCAAATTCAAAAGTTAAGAATAGATAATGGAGGAGAATATGTGAATAGTAATTTTACAAGTTACTGCACTACATAGGGCATCCAAATGAAACACAATGTTCCATATATACCACAAAAAAATGGTGTTGTTGAGAGAAAGAAATGCACATTAAAAGAAATGGATAATTGTATGATCCAATATAAGGGATTAGGTATAAAGTATTGGGAAGAAGAAATCAACTGCGAAAATTACATATTAAATCACACTCCCACAAAGGATCTTAAAAATATAACAGTAGAAGAAGCTTGGACTAACATTAAACCAGATGTAAGTCACTTCTGTGTATTTGGCAGTATAGCATGGTCTCACATTCCTGATGAGAAAAGGAAAACATTGTAGCCTAAAAGTGAGAAGTGTATTTTTTTTGTTATTCTGAAGATGTCAATGGTTATAGACGTATTCAACCACATTGTAATGAAATTATTATTAGAAGAGATGTTAAATTTGATGAAAATATCTTGGCCTGTGATCCTAATTTGGCGATTCTGCCTTCTTCGGCCTACAAGCCATCTTTGGCATTTGTGCCTTCATATGTTCATATTCCGGTTTCTTTTTCAGATGATGATAGTGAGGATGAAAATCCACCTCCACCTGCTCACCTTCCTCAAGATGAGTCCTTTGAACCTGAACCAGTACCAGTTCCACCACTTCCTATATGGGTCCATTCAACACGAGAAGAAATCGGTGGTCTTGTTGATGATTCTTCATATCAACGTCAAACACATTCACGGTTCTAGCGGACCTCTTCCCTTTTAGCTCAATTTTCTGAGACTCATGATCCAGAGACATTTGCAGAATCTTTAGGTCATCCATATTGGGATACAATAATGAATGAAGAATATCATTCTTTAATGGAAAATGATACTTGGGATCTTGTACCTCTTCCAAAAGGAAGAAAACTTGTCATATGTAAATGGGTCTACAAAACTAAGCATGCATCAGATGGAAGTGTTGAAAGACACAAGGCTTAGTTAGTTGCCAAATTATTTTCCCAAGTTGAAGGAATTGACTATAATGAAACCTTTTCCCCTATAGACAAACTTAATTCCATCCACCTTGTTCTTTCCCTTTCTGCCTCACATAAATGGGAGGTCCATCAGATGGATGTTAAATAAGCCTCCTTGCACAGAGATTTGCAAGAATAAATCTACATCGAACAACCTCTTGGCCATGTATAGAATATCTCTACCCTTGTTTGTCACCTTAAGAAACCTCTTTATGGTCTAAAGCAAGCTCCCCGAGATTGGTATGACACAATGAACAAATTTCCTATTGACACTGGATTCTCTAGATGCCATTCTGATCCTAATGTCTATACCAAGAAAGTAGGAATCCATATCATAATCCTTATCCTGTATGTTGATGACCTTATCCTTACTGGTAGTGACTCAAAAATTTTAAACCATGTGAAAAACGACCTTAAGAATAAATTTGAAATGACAAACTTAGGTTTTTTACACTATTTCCTTGGCCTCCAAGTTTTGCAAACCAATGAAGGAATTTTTCTTTGCCAGTATAACTATGCTTGTGACCTTCTTCGTTTCTTTCACATGGATGATTGTAAACCAACCCCTTCTCCCTTCCAGTCTAGAGTCAATCTTACTACCACTTGTACCTTTCCCGAAGTTGATGCCACCTTGTACCGTCATTTAGTTGGTATCCTCTTATACTTAACTCATACCCATCCTAATATTTCCTTTTTTGTTGTTCTTATTTCTCAGTATATGAAAACACTCCATGAAAGCCATTGGAAAGTAGCTAAATGGATACTTCGTTATGTCTGTGGTAGAGTTCAGTTTGGGATACATTACAGTTTAGGGGGGACTCCTTTATTGGTTGGTTTCACTGATTTAGATTGGGTTAACGACCCTGATGATCAGAAGTCTAATACAGGTTATGTTTTTAGCCTTGGTTCAAGATGTTGTACATATTGTCATTAATATGTTTTCATTGATTTCAATAGTCGATTTCATTGTGATGTGATGATAATTTGTTATGATGAATTGTCATTGATAAGTTATCATAGATGAAATTGTCATTGACAATAACAGTGCATAGTTAGCAGAGAATGTGAGAGTATGCATAGATCAAATCTAAGAAGGAAAATAACATTGTAGAAATGTCATCAAGATCAAAATCCCCATAGGAAAACTCCAAAGGATTCAATAAATAATATTTCTCATTGAGATAGTTTTAAGTAGTAGTTGCATAGAAAGACATAACGCAAGGTGTAGAGGAATCCACTCTAAATCTAAGGAAAAATAATGATAAGAAAAAATATTGTTAGATCAAGGTGAAGTCATAGTTTTGAAGAATTATATCTGGACCGTCAGATATGGGAGTTAAAAGAGAAGGATCGTTGGAGGATTAGTCAACAATCAGATCAAGATGTGATTGTCAGATATGCAAGAACCATATCAAGGGCAGGGATGGATTGTAGAGAGAAAAAGGAAAATTAAACAATGTATTATTCCCAATCCCACAAATAGTATAAAATGTCATATTACAAGAGAAGGATCGTTGGAGGAGTAGTCAATGATCATATAAAATTTTTACCGTTAGATACGCAAGTGCCAGATCAATGGCATGGATTGATTGCAGAGCACGAAGGGAGAATTAAACTATACATTATTTCCAATCCCACAATTATTCTAGATCACCAGATCTCATCGATTCAAATATCAATGACTGTGGTTGACCCACCAACAATCACACAACTTCAATTGCGAATTTTGGTTGATGAATTAAACTAAACGCAAGTTACGGTTCTGCAATCCACATTGATTGTTGGATCAATTTAAGTGGAAGGATAGGATAAGTGAAGATGAACACCATCTCATACGAAGTCCCAAATTAAATGAGGATCGTTTGATATATTAAAAGTGTGCCCAGGTAGCGGTGGTCAACTTCAGCACTGACCACTTCAGGAGAAAAGGATTGAGAACAAGTAAGATAGCCCGAAGGCCGAAGTATCAAAGAAAATGTGAATCGTATGATATGAAGAACACTTTAGGATATATCAGGACCATCATATCATGTTTAGTGGAAGGACAAAGTCAACCACAAATGTATCGAAATAAATGTAAGTTGTTTGATCTGAGGAAACACTTTGGATTATATCCTGAATGTCAGATCAAGGAAAGTAGAAGGATAGAATAAGAAAGGCCAAAGGTCTGAAAACCCAAATAGTCAAATTCCCAACAACCATTACATCATGTTTAGCCTTTTTGGGTTAAAGAATGACCATTGGATGAAGCCAAGTTACTCGAGGTTTACACTTCAGGGAATCTCACTTTGGGAGAAAAAGGATTAGAACATATGATTTCACCCGAAGGCTGAAGTTTTGAAGTCACTCTCATTCGTTGATCTGAGATACATTTTGGGAGTTACAACAACCATTAGATCTAGGAGAAGAACATGTGCCACATGAGGAGATCCACGCCAGGAAGGACATGTGGCGTAATCAGATGATGACAAGTGTCAAAGTGGAGTTGGCATTTCAGGTATGTGTAAGTCATGAATCTAGGTGACATGTAGCAACCACTCAGTCATTTCCACATCAACAAGTGACGTCAACAAGTTACATCACTCTGAGATTTTTTTACTTCGAGAGATTCACCACCAGAAAATACTCAAAGTCCCGAAGTTACAAAATGAATGAGAATGATTCATCAAGCAATAAAATCAAATTGTTTGATCTACTTCAGTGAAATGAACTCCAGAAGATTGAAGAAATGTGAAGGAGAAATCGCCCGAAGCACTGAAGGCCAAAGTCAATGTTAACCGTTGATCTACTTTGGGAGCTTTCCCAACCGATGATCAAGTATTTTGGAAGGATAACGTAATTGGAGGTGTTAACTAACATCAAGTGGTAACCATCTCTTTATTCTTCATTCGGTAGGTAAGCACTTCAGAGGAATCGTTACTCCAAAATTCAGGAACCATGAATAGTCGAAGTTCTGAAGTAAATGAGAATTGCCCAGCTCATTGTGATATTAAAACGTGACCATCGATCTTCACAAGTGATCATGAACATATTTATCTTAGTGCCTCATCACCACCTATGGTTGTATCGAATACAAAAACAAAGGGAAAAAGAAGAGGAAATGCACAAAGCAATAAGCCCATGATTTTGCGCATATGGTCATATGTAAATGGTTTGAAGGAAGCGCCTCATAAAGATTTAATTCGAGAGAGATTTAACACTAGAATAATATAGAGAATTGATAAAATATAAAAATATGATTTGTTTGTGAACTGAGAACACAACAAAAGTATGATTGTGATATAATGAAGCATGAGTATGATATAATGAGTCCATCCATGTCTATGATCACCTCATGAAGAAAAAAGTATTGACACATAGTCATGATTAAAAGAGAGTTAATTCATGAGCATTATGAATAACGTATAAAAGGAAAAATGATATGAACAAAAAATTAATATTATCATTTAAATGAAAAGGTACAATGGTTCAAATATCAAAAGACACAATGATTCAAATTCACACTAGTTGGAAGACTATATAAACAAGAAGGAATGCTGAGAAGGTGAAGTTGAATTTGTTGAAGTATATATATTTATATATAATGGATTGAATGAAGGTTCATTCTATGAGGTTGGTGCATGTTTACAAGTTGGGTCTTTTATGAGGATTGGATTCCTCACATCTTAGTTGGATATGAGATCAACAAGATGGGACTTGATATGAGTGTTGGATTCCTTATTTCTCAGTTGGATCTGAGAACTACAAGTTGGGTCTTGTAATAGAGAGACGGGTCTCTCATAGTTGTTTGAATTTGAATATATTCAAAGATTTATCTTATGTAATCATTCAAGTTAAATAAATAAATAAAGTGTTTATTCTTTTATATATATTGATTGAGAAAATGAAATAAATATTTCTTGTTCAGTTAATTTGTGAAAAGTGGAAAATTTTCCAAAGTTTTGTGACACTGATTCATGC
>JZKD02S1929841.1:422841-434532 GCA_000966675.3 Picea glauca
ACCTAAAAAAATAAAAAATATTGAATTTATATGGCCAATTTGTAAATATCATTGAAGTAGTTCATTAATATTAAAAAAAAACTCTACAATGTAATTATTTACCTGGTCCTCTAGTTGGCACCGTTGGAATGGTTGTCGTCCTGTTCACCTAATCTTTAGGTCGAGGATGATCATCTATGGCATTCTCTGCCATTGAAACGTCAAAATTTATAAGTACAAAATTATTAAGTATATGATTAATATATAGACATTTTACCGTCATGGGCCTCATTCACAGGAACATTTTTGGGTTCCACCTCACTGAGATGGGGCTGCTAGGGAGCACCATGATCTTATGGTTGTGTTTCACTATCAACACTCTGTTGTTCAGTACTAATGGTAGGGTTGATAGTGCTGCTCCCCTGATTAAAACAAAGTAATACATTAAATTATGGACGATATCAAACATTTATGTATTTTATAAGTAACGAAAGGTTAATGTGGATTGATTTTTATTTACCTTATCCAGCAAATTGGATCTTGGGGTCTACCCCATGATTTTCCTTCAATCAACCATAGCTTTATAACCGTACTTGTAACCAAGTTAGAGGTCTTCTTCCATGGTTCCAGTTCCAAAGTCATCACCCTGCATTGCATAAGGGTATGGTTTTTTAATGTTTTTGGCTGCAATTACCTTAAATTTGTAAGGTGATACAATTAATATTCTTAATATGTTTGGGTACTTACGATTCATGACTGTAACCTCAAGTAGCCACCTGGGCCTAGCTTGTGTTGGCCATGTTTGGCAATCCTTGCTTTGGTTGCCTTCGAAGTGTCAGGCAACCTATCATCAAAATTTTCAAGTATGTTATATATAACCACATTTTTATTTATATCTAAAGAAACATAAAGCTAGTATTGAATTCAAAAAATTGTAATTTACCTTGGTGTACCAGTTATTTGTTTTTCTGATTTTTCAAAATCTTCTCTTTTGCATCATCAATGATCGCCTTCCACTCTATCTCTGGAATTGAGGGAGGACGCTCATACCTAGGATTTCTTGCCAAGCTTCGTCTATAAACATCCCGGGTATATTTTAAATGTTCATCGGCTACAAATGTGACCGCTTTTGTATTGAATGTGTCTACACCAAAGAGGCCTTCAAGATAATCCATAAGTTCCTTTTTGAGGTTGTAATTCTAGCAATTCCACCTCATGCGTAAGGTTTCCCCAAAAATAGACAAGGCCTTGCTCTCTACGTGCCTATAAAAAAGGTCGTTTCCTACATACAAAAAGATATGATCATTAATTTAAAATTAATAATCTANNNGATTTTTGTATGAGGACAACATTAAACGATTAAAATATGAATTAAAACTACCTGGGAGTCTTGATTGTTTTAATGGAAGTCCATTATCGTTGACCAAAAATGTGCACGGAAGGGTCTCCGTGCTTGTCACACATCTAGCTCCAATAAGTGCATCCATATCAACCACATCACTATGATCCTCATCTCTGCCACCCTCTCTAGACTCTAATCAAGGTGTGGATGTCTGTCAGTGTGTGTCATGGATCCTATCTAAATTAGGTGTGGAAGATGGAGAAGTAAATAGTGCTCTAACAGTTGTATGACCGCCCACATCAGGACTCTGTAGTGTCTCTGTAGCACCACTACTACCAACCCCGGGCTGAACAGGCTCCAAATATTCCTTTTATAAAAAAGAAAATGTTTTTTCATGAGATAATGTAAAAGTTAAAGAAAAAAGTATCATAATTGAACATATGAGTGCATTAAACAAAAAAAAAAAAAAAAAAATTATGGTTATTACCTTATATGTGTTAAGTTGTGACATAAGGAGCTTGATCATTTCTTTGACGTCTAGAGTTTGTTCTGGACGATCTAACAAGGTAAATAGTTCCTTGTTATCTTTAATGATTTTTCTTTTTTATTGAGACCATCGGATCAGTGCAAGAATAAAACCCCTCCTCATCAACGGAATCATGATCCACATGGCTTGCTGACTACATATAATTTCACCGAAAACAATGTTATTTAAATAAAATTATATAAGAAAATAATAAAAACAACGAAATTTAAAGTGGAAATTGATAATCATTTACATGTTCTGAGGCTATCCCTTTTCTATGATCATCCTGCCACATTATAATATAATTAAAACCCCCAAATATTTAAAAAATTGTTAATGATAACAAAAAAACAATGTTAACAATAATATTTACAACAATGTTAAAGATAATAAAAAAATATAATGAACTAAGTAGAGGTTTCTTAAAGAGGTGTTGCATAAGAACCTGCACACTATTAGTCAATATGTCTATTCGATTCAAATGGTAATCCACTAATAACTCTTCCCCGAGAGCTATCTTTTTTATTGCGCACAGGACTACTCGATTCTCTTCACATACCTCAAATATGAAATTCAGTTGTTTGTTTGTTATCTCGGGTCATGTGCTATTTATAAACCCTGGGATATTGCTAGAAGCTTTAGGCCTTCCATCAATATAGAAAGTTGCTCCCTTATTTTTATCCTTGTTTATTAGTTGTATACAATTTGCGGCGAGTGCATATCTTTGCATACTTCACATGTACCGGACCAGCCACAACCAATCGTTATAATTGTAACACGATCCAACATAGTCCATCAATTTAATTACTGTATTGTATTTTACAATTATTCCATCCATGGAAAATAGCCCCAAGTCATGCAGGGAGGATGGCGCAATGCGATATGTCCTATTGTTGACAACGAAGTCAACGTCTATAGGGGGTAGTTCCTTAGGTACCCATTGCTTCACCAAATGATTATACCTGAGTGTAACATCTATGTCTCCTATGGTCTCATCATCATAATAGCATGATCCTCCTTCGGCAAGAAAAAATTTCATGCATCTACAAAATTTCGTTCTAACTTTTTCACCTCTGGTCCTTGTTTTCTTATCATATCTACTAGATGCAGTCGCATTTCCAGCCTCCATTTGTCATAAGCTTTCCTCACTCGACAAAGAAATATCTGACAGGTACTTATTTGGTTGTACCTTCAGTTGCATGTGCACGTGTTGTTATTTAGTAGTCCATCATCATATTCACAGTTCTAAATAAAAAAATTATATCAAATCCATAGGAATTGAGCATATTTTTCATTTCAAATATTTTTGATGCAATAAATTTCTTAGAAACATGGTACCTAGACTTAATCCTAATGCATAATATTTTAGGTTTGGATGCCTTGGTGGGCCTGGGGTTCCATGGCTTAAGTTTGTTAGAAAATTGACACTTGCTAGAAGCATATCGCATCAAATGTTTTCCTACATGAGAAATACAACCACATCCACATCATGTTTCTCCATGGTAAGATGCATCAATTCCACAAAGGTACGAGTCTATGATAGTTGGATATAATGTGGACTAATGATTAAATGTTTAACAAGATATGTCTCAAGAATCCTTAAACTTGGTTGTTATTAGAAAAATCAGTAGGTGTGGACACTAATAGATCTCCATAGATCCACCTAGATCTAGAACAAAACAGGATAGGACATGACTCTTTCTCTAAGTTGTAGTCATTGAATCTACTAAAGAGAAGGAATAAGTGACATGCCTTGATATCTCTTCCTTGGGTCTCTGTTGTTCCCTCTTTGCTCCAGTGCTCTTGTGGAATCAGGTCCAAGACAACACAAACCAACCAAAGTGAAGATAGAGAAATATATTCAATGTCAACTTATGCATATGATCAAGGAGTTATGCTATAAAATAAGAGTGATTTTATGGGAAAGGGAAATGTCGCTATATTATATTAAATGAAAGTAGAATATACAACCTGATCACCTTGATGTTCCATGCTTCCTTTCAGTGACCCTTGGTTCCAACACACACACTTTCTCGGTACTTGCATGAAGAGGATCCAATACCTCTTGATAGACCAAATAGAGCCTTCAAGCTCCTGTTCAAGCAGGGTCCTTCACACAATTCTTTCACCAACTCTTCATTCAATATTGCTTAACCTTTTCCATGAGAAACCTTTTAATATATAGGAGAAGGAGATATGGTTACATGGATGAGTATGATCCCACCAAATCTGAGAAGTCAGTAAAATGACAACCATATGAATGGCAACTCATTTTCTAGAAGATCCCCTTCTAGAACCTTCGTGACCTCTTCTTCTTTCCAAGATTAAAAATAGTTTCACACCCTATATATGGAGCATACTGCGAGAATTTTGCACCCTAATTGTGGGTCGCCTATGAGAATGAAGTATTCTCACACCCTAGACCATAGGCAGCCTACGAACTCATCTTAAAAATATGTTTTTGGAAGAAGACAGGAGCCACTTTTCTCAGGCAAAAGGTCCCTGTTGGGAGCCTAAATACATCACTGTTGAGACATCACCAGAGTGACCAAAATCATGTGTAACAGAATGCCCCCCAAAGAAAGAGGCTGGAATCTATGACAGTCGAAATACTTTTAAACTGCATGTGTGTGTCAGAAACTAGGAGCACACCTAATAATAAACCCGAAAACAACCAAGCATCTACAAAATATAATACCAGTTCTGAGGTAGGCATTCCCATACTCAGATCACAGATGATTGAAATCATAAATGTAGGTCATGGCCACCAATCATACACTATGGATCTATGTCATCGAAATGTTGCATAGCCACCAGGAATACACTGTGGATCTATGCAAGACGACTTAAATTAAGATGACATAGCCACATGACATACAAAGTGGATCTATGTGCCGATGTAAATCATACATACTCCATCACAAACTAGATCAAAAAGATGAGACCCAGGGTCTTCAATCCCGTCACCTGAAATTATGAAACTAGCCATGTAATTACATGTGATGAAGTCGAACATGGTAGAAACCACTTGATTACTGGTCATTGATGAAACCGTTAACAAGTGCAATGGAAATCACCATTAATGTCAATGAATTCCAAGGTACAGTAGTACAATCCAACGAATGTGAATAAATGAGCTGAGGTCAAACACTCGATGGAACCTCCCGATCAGGGGTCGATAATGAAAACTCACTGTTGAAAGCGAGGAAACCTACCATTGAGGCATGAAAGTTCCAAGGTACCAGATAATTTCTAAGTCTTGTTTCTAGATAATGGGTTGGAGTCAATGGAACAAAACTCGTCACAGGAGGGTCGTGATGTCTGCCCCACCTATGACATGAAATAAGTAACATATTTTGAGGATGAAATAGAGTATGAATACAGGTTGAAACGAACACAGGAAAGGTCGACATAGTAATAATGGACAACGACAGATGGTCAACTCAATAGAGGGCTCGTGTGAACTCCTTTTGAACATATGAATGACACAACCAAGGACTTGGTAGCACTGAATCAAAGACGACCCAAGATATGACCTTGTAGCAAGTCGAACAAGAGACAAACGGATTTACCAAGCCAAATTCAAATGACGAATAGGGGGTGTGATGTCTAAGAGCGACGCTTACTGCCATTAAGATGAATACGAAAACACATCCCTTTCCCAAAATTTTCCCACCCATTTCTGGTGAGTACCTCTTTATTTTTACGCAAGCTTGAGGAGGATAACATATGATTGTTGATGTAAGCTCATCCTTCAAATGAGTCCCTCAGAGTATGTTTAACAAACCCTAGGAAGGAGTGGTTTGGTCCCATTACGGGTCTGTCTATGTATATTTAATGAGTCCAAGGATAGAAAACTCAGGGATTTTTCATGTTTTGAGAGTCTGAAAAACAATTAAAGAGAACTCTCCCAGTTCCTTTTTCATAAATAAGTCTGACGAGACTAAAAATGTGATAAGCTATCACCCGTTCAACGTTTTCTTCAGATACTTTAATGAGCATGAAGAGAACAAGATCGCTCGACAATATTTTCATTTTTACGAAGCGTGAAAAGAGCTTAAAGGATACTCTTCCAAGGTCGTCGTTTTCGTGTTACCATACAAGTACAAAAAGACGAGAAAAGGTATACTTGCTTACATTCTCATATATTTTCGAGCGCGAGAACGAATGAAGACTGAGCTTGAGGTTTTTCTAAAAACCCTAAAAGTAGTCATACATGCGAAGAAAAGAAAAAACACCCTTATTCCTTCGTTTTGGACTTCAAAGTTGCTACATATGCAAAAAACCACACTCATAGGACTATTAGGGCATTAGGTTTTATAGACAAAATTATAAAAAATCAACAAAAATGGAAAAAAGTGAATAAATATGGGAAAAAATGACTTTTACCATTTCATTGTGATTTTTCTAAAAACTTTGCCCAATACACCTCATTTTCCCCCAAATTTCTTTACTCAATCGCGGGAGGCATAAGCGACCATTTGGCGAACCGTCTCCACCAACAAGGTAAGCTCTTGATCTTTCACCCATTCCATGGTTTATTTTTAGTTTTTATTGGCAATTTTTAGGGTTTTAGGTCCATTTTAGGTCCATAACTTGCGCTCGAGCATTCTCGCACTATGCTAAAGGGGCACCTGCAGGGGCCGAAAAATGAATTTTAAAATTGTCTATTGCTCAATAAAAATTATGCCAAGGTTTGAAATAAGTTGCTGACCCTTCTCTTATGGATCTTGTGTAGGTATTTGATCATCACAATGCTCGAGTGGCGAGAAGGAGAACATTAGGAGGAAGATACCATTGTCAGGAATGACCCAGGTACCATGGTTGTCCTCGAGGACTGTGGGCTCTTGAAATTCTTAAGGATTCTGGGCATGAGGGCCCAACTCAGATTGTTGGAATACCTGGTTCATATGTGGGATGTGGACCAACAGTTGTTTCAGGTGGGAGTTCACACGTTGACCCTAGATATCAAGGATATCTATTTTCTAACAGGGTTATCACGAAATTTGTACCACGCTAGCTTGACCAGTGGTCGAGGCAACAGACCCCCTATGAGTGAGTATTGTCACCAGCATTGTGTTCCTGAGGTAGAAAGAAGCAAGGGCAAGGTTTCTATTTGGGGGGTCCAAGACTTGACCCTACGAACCATCTTGTTCACTATAGCAGGCATGGATGGTAGCGGGGTTCCACACATGGCTCTCCAGAGCTACTTCCAATACATCATAGAGTGCACAGAACCTCGAGTCTTCAACTGATCGGATGCAGCTCTCTATAGTATGAAAAGGCAATTGATGAACTGCAGAAGGGGTAACTTGAATAAGTTTGGTTATGGATCACTTTTGGTGTCCTTCTTCGTCGAGAGGGTCCCTCTGTTGACATTATAGGTTGACCGGGGTTTACCGTCCCCACAAGATCTGAGGATGGTGAGGTGGTGCAACCTCATGGCTGGATATGTAGTTAGGCCTATAATCAAGTACAATGATTCATTTTTTGACTAGTTGCGACCCCATATGTTGATGATTGATGACTATGCATATGCTGGGTTGGATTTCCAAGGGGATCCAGATTTGGCCCTACCTGAGGATACTTAGTAGGGTGATTTAGGTAAGAAGTACACATTTTATTATTTTTAAATGTTTTTGTAATTTTTATCATATGGAATGTTTTTGTGTTTATCCAAGAACTAATCAAAACAATATCTCTTGGATGACACAAATGTGGGGCCATATCGACCTGCAGGAACGTCTCCTATTCAACATCGAGGAGAGGCAGCTCCAATGGCGAGATGGGATGTTGAAGAATATGAGGCAATGGAGTAAAACTTGGAGGGTTTGACCACTAACATCCCGAATATGGCTATTGGGGAGATCCCTAGGCGTTACCAGTGTCATATTGTGGGCATGTGCAAGTCTATCAGTCGAGTGGTTCATAGGGTAGCCCGAGCAGTTGTGTGTTATCATGAGCATCATCTGTGACATTATTTTGTAGAAGCCATGGGATTCGTATTTTTGAGATTTTGGTCCTTGAACAAAAACTTTTTGTAAAAACTTTTGATCATTATATACATATATACGGCTTCTACCAGCTTATCTTGTGTTATGTTATACATGTAATGTGTGATTGGTTTATAAATGTCCCAAATGTTTGTCTAACACATAGTTATCTAAAGCATTAGTTAATTTATTTAGACATCTAGGAATCGGTTGATACTCAATATAATCAAAATAACATTCCAAGAGGAGAATTCATAAATATACCCGTAATAACGTCGGACTTCGAATTACTAGTTTTGAATCGAGTCGTATAACCAGGTGGCAAATGCCAAGTGAAATAGCATCAATCAAAAATTTGATGAAGGTGATATATTCTACAATATTGTTGGTCACACGACAAAGGCACACACCTCGCAGATTGATAAGTTCGTTTGTAGGTGCATAAATTGCCCATGTAGCAGAAGCAAGGTTTTGAGTACTATGGCTACCACCATCGGCGAAGCCAATGTGGGGCAGCGAAAACTTTGACATCTGGAAACCAAGCACAACGTAACATAACCAGTCGAGGGAAGAGACCAAATAATGAAAAAGCATACTACAGTAACACACAAGAAGTATGATACAATAAAATGCAAGTACTCATGCACAGGTGATCTTAGGCATAGTACTTCTTTAAGTATAACCCATTTTTGGGTTCACTAAAAGCGATACCATCATATTCCACTAACTCGCAAGCTCCTTTCTCCAAAACTTGTCTAACGATATAAGGACCTTTCCACATAGCTTCAAATTTTCTGGCTCCTAGCATATCCCGATTTTGTTTGTAAAGGAGAACCAGATCACCTTCAGAGAAAACGCAAGTCTTGACATGTTTGTTGTATTGGGATTTGATGTGTTTCTTTTGGGATTCTATGACTAGGGTGGCATCATGATGAGTTTCATCTAATTGCATGAGATACAACACACGTTCTTCTTTGACAAAAGTGTTTGGGAGATGTTCGATAGCTAGTTTTAGGGAGGGTATCTCACATTCAATCGACAGGATGGCTTCTAGACCATAGACTAGTTGGAATGGTGTAAACATGGTAGAAAACTTATCATATGTCCAGTAATCCCACAATGTTGAAAAAACATCGTGTGCCAACCTGTTTTGTGAATCCCTATCATTCGTCGAAGCATGGTAATGACGACCTTGTTTATTGCTTCGACTTGGCCATTGGCTTGTGGGTAATAGGGTGTTGAATTTTCATGGAGAAGACTCAACGTTTTAGTGAGTTTGGACATCACGAAGTTTCTAAAGTGGCTACCATGATCAGTAACGATGGCTTGAGGAACACCAAAATGAGCTATGATGTGATTGAATATGAATAATGCTGCAGTCTTTCCAATATTGTCAAATGTTGGCATCGCCTCGACCCATTTCGTAAAATAATCTACGTCTACAATAATGTATCCATGCACCCCGACCAAGTAAGGGTGACATTTCATGAAATATATAACCAATTTCGCAAAAGGACCAACAGAGACCACAGGGTGTAGAGCAGGGTGTGATCGAATTTTATTGTTGTAGGTTTTGCAAGCATGGCATTTTTGGATGACAATTATACAATCGTTGAATAAAGAAGGCTAAAAATACCCTGCTTGTAAGATCTTTTGGGCAGTAGCATACCGAGACATGTGACCACCAAAGGCTCTAGAATGGAAGTCATTTATGGCTTTCTCGGCTTCATCAAACATGAGGCAGCGTCAAAAAATGGAGTCAATCCCACAATGATAAAGAGTATCACCGAGGATAATATACTGACGGGCTTGGTAGCATATTCGATGGTGGTCAGTGCTAGAAAAATTGGGTCAGAAAGTCTGGGTCTAGAGATATATGATGATATCTCTGTACCAAAGGTCATTGGAACTAATCAAGAAAAGGGATTCATCGGGTAATGAATCGACTGCTACATTTTCCATCTCAGAGCAAGGAAGGTCGCATATCAACTCGACAAACACCAAGGATTTCTTAAACTTAGAGCATTCGAATTCTAAGTCAAACTCCTAGAGTATTATGATCCATTTGGATTATTTTCCCCCTAGAAATTGGCGTGTAAGAATGTGTTGCATAGGGTTGCAGTTAGAAATTACCATAGTCTTGTGAGAGAGGATATAGTACCAGAAACATTGAACAACTTGGACGGCTGCCAAGGTTAGTTTTTCAACATGTAAATACTTGGTTTCGATTGTTGTGGGACTCTGACTCAAGTAATAAATGACATGTTTGTCATGAGAATCATCCTTCTGGACGAAAACCATAGCGATGGTATAGTCCGAGGCTGTGAGGTAAAGGAAATAATTTCGATTGTAATCAGGAGGGGAGAGTAGTGGGGTACGTTTCAAAGACAGTTTCAAAGCTTCAAAATATTTGTTGGCAGTAGTATCCCATATGAACTTAGAACCCTTCTTGAGAAGTCGTGTAAATCCAAGAGTTAGCTTAGCATAGTTTGGGATGAAACGACGAAGAAAGTTTGCCTTTCCTTGCAAACTTTGTAACTGGCGAAGCGAGGAAGGAGGAGGGATATTGAGAATCACCTTGACCTTCAAAGGATCTACCCTAATCCCTTGATGTGAAACAATCAATCCTAGAATTCGGCCAGATTCTATGCAGAAAACACATTTGTGGGGATTCAAGTATATATGGTAAAACCGACCTTGAAGGAAAATGTCACAGAGGTGTATTGGATTATCTACATGGCGCATGGAATGAGTAGGTAAGTCATCGATATATGGCTGCACAATTTGCTTTATGTCATTAAAGGCATAAGACATAGCACGTTGAAAAGTTGCACCGACATTCTTTAAACCAAATGGGAGTTTCTAATAGGTGAAAGTGTTAAGAACCAAATATCAATATAGCATTCAGAAAAAGTACTCAATGCCTTGAAAAAGAGATAATTTTAGATAATAATCCTCTTCGAGGGGGAAAACTCCTTTTACCCCACTTAAATGTTCAAGTACAAGATGATTCAAAATGAAAATGTCTCTTTGGTATATCTAGGAGACTAGGAGATATAATTACAACTAATTGCCTAAAGCCGACATAAATAAAATAACATTACTAATATAATATGCCCCAATTAAGGGGTGATGAGCCAATATTAGGGTTTAACATGCCCCTCCCCTTGATACAAGTGTTTTCCGCAATGCTTGAGTAACTCTGGATGCTTCTGTATAAAATACTAATCTTCCCAAGTGGAATCTTCAGCCAGTAGTTTCCTCCATTTAATGACATACACTGAAATGGATCTATTTCTTATCAGGTGAATTCTTGTGTTAGTGATGGCTTCAGGCTCCAATATGATTTTTCCTTCCTCATCAAGTTCTAGCAATATCATTTGAAATGGGATCTTGTCACCTATAACCTTCTTTAAGCATGAAACATGGAAAACTGGGTGTACTGGTGAAGATGCAGGCAACTCCAATTTGTATGCCATAGTACCAATATTTTGCAACACCTTATAAGGGCCATAGTACTTTGGTGATAATTTATTATCCTTCTTGTATTGCTTGAGGGACATATGTTTGTATGGTTGTAGTTTTAAAAACACCCAATCCCCTACTTCAAAACTTCTTTCACTACGATGTTCATCTGCTTGTTGTTTCATGTGATTATGTTCCATGGTCAGGTTGTCCTTTAAGATTTGGAGAACTTGTTGTTGATTCTTGATGTGATCTTCCACTGCTTGAACCATAGATTTTTCTTTTAGAGAAGAAGTGATGCAAGGAGGGTGGTATCCATAAAGTGCCATAAATGGTGTCATTTTTGTTGCAGTATGAAAGGAAGTGTTATACCACCATTCTGCCAA
>JZKD02S1929841.1:486856-499083 GCA_000966675.3 Picea glauca
ATGAATGCATTCTTATTAATAGAAAAATAAAAATATATATATGTATATTTATATTATAAACAAATTATAAACAAATAAAGTTAAGGATGTGAAAATAAAAGGAAATTAAAAATGAGCGCACATACTCTTTGAGTTTTTGAAAAGAAAAAGAAAAATGAAATATATATAAATAGAATAAACTAAAAAAAATAAGAAAGTCAAAAGAGAAAAAGGGGGGAAAACCTAAGAACAACAAGAATTAGGGTTTGAGACTGGATAAAAGAAAGGGAGAGGGGGAAAGAAGGGACCTTTGGCTGAGATTGGTATTGTTATGCTACGAGAATAGAGACTGACTGATTTCTAGTAGGAGTTGGGGATTCTCAGCAGACTTGAGTGGTAGCTCAACCTTGGAGGCGAGATGAGAAGCTAGTTACTCTCTGATTGTGTGTGGCCCCTTTGCGGCTCGGGGGGCTGAGGGGGAAGAAGAGTACCCCTAGTGTTTCGTTGGGAGGTACCGGTGGGTTCTTCACGGTCGGCAAGCAGGAGCTGGAGCGGCGAGAGCACAAGAAACATTGCTGCAAGCGTAAGGACACAGGTATGTAACTCTTTGGGTTTTCTATATTGCTATGCATATTTATAAACTGTAGTTAATGGCTTGTGAAACTTGTAGTTTTAATGGATATAGTGTGAATCATGTGTGAGAACTGTAGCTTAATGGGTATTGGCGTAACCATGAAACCCTTACGGCTGATACCCACCTTGTAAATAAAGTATTTATCGTTGTTCTCTTTTGATGAAATTTGTATTGGTTCCTGTTTGTAATGGGCGTTTGGGGGCAGTAGGGTTTACTCTTTTTACGTTGGGTGTTTAGATATTTCGGGTGTTTTCCTTCTGCAGTGGTTTTCTTGTACCCTGGGCATTGTTATTTGCAGTGGGAAATTTTTATGCTTGATTTGCAGTAGGGTTTTTATTTCTTGATACCCTGGCGTTTATATTTATTTTGGGCCCTTTTTATATCTCGGTGGGCTCCCTTTGATTTACCTGGTTGATATTACTTGCACCGTGGAGGCTCTATACGGTGGGTTTTCTTCTTTTTACTTGGTCGTTGTTGTATATACAATGGCATGTGTGTTTTAGTGGGTTCTCCCTTTTTTTTTAATGGCGACTTTCTTAGTGGGCTTTCGCTTTGCACCATGGGCACTTAATTCCTCAATGGGTTTCGTTTTTTTTTTATTACCGTAGAAGAAATGTCAATGTATTTTCGTTGGGCACAGTGGGCGGATTGGGCAGTGGGGTTTATTTTTTTTTTCAGTAAACAATTAATTTTCAGTCGACCTTCGTTTGGACAGAGTGGGCATTTTAAGGGCCTGCATTCTACCTCGCCCAGGTGTCCGATTCCAAGACACCCCACTTTGCCTCTGCTAGACACGACTGGGTCGTAATTTCGCCTTACCCTCTCCTGGCATTCGCTTAACTTGATGCTGCAATCTCGTCAAGTGTTTGACTTCGTCCCTTCCATGAAGTGTTGTGCTTGGGGGCGTCTTCACCCTCTCGTTTTGTTTTTAACTGTTCCACTCTCATCCGTGCTCAGGGGCATCTCATCCAACCGTGTGCATTAGCGGTGGTCAGTTTTAAACGCGGCCTGACAGTTCTTACCACAGAAAATTTACACTTGCATAGACACTGTGCCACCGTTCCATATCTCAGCTACATGTTAAACCATTGACTAACAATCCTTATCTGTGCAATAGTTCATTTCCTAGATTAGATTAGGGTTTAGTATTCATAGTTCTGTTCAATATTCAGAATTTTTAGGTGGTTCATAATGATTTAGGGTTCAATAAACAGCCACAGTGTAGCGCTGGAGTAACTTTAATCAACCACTTAATAATCAAACCCAAAAGTTGGGTTGGGGCTTGATAATCCAGTTAACAATCCTTTCGGTTATCTCCTATCGACGTTCCTCAACCCCAAAACCTTGGTGGTTGTTTTGTTTTCATTCTGTATATAATTTCACCTTTAATGATTAGGAAGGGTGACCACGTTGCATTAATTAGTATTTCCATTAATGCTAGGTTTTATTTTTACTGTTTAATACATTCTAATTGACAGCTGCAATCAAACGTTTACTTGCACTTTTCATTAATAAGAAAATTAAAATCTTCTTTACCTTTTTCCATTGATAAAAACCTGTTTAGAATTTCTAGCGCTCCTTTAGAATGGTGTTGATGGGATTAGCCCTGTCTATTAATAAGTTAAGTGGATTTCTTTCAAGGATGATGTGGTAATTTCTGGAATTAAATTGTATTTAACGTTATGTAGTTCTAATATAAATTGTTAATTCGCCTTAACTATTTATTCTAATTTACCTTCCAGAAGTTACAACCAGCACCCTTGTTGTACCGAATGCACAGGAGATTTATAGTGTAGTCTTTCCCCTTGGTTAAGAAACATTAAAGAATTAAATTGATATCTTATATAATTATGAACCTATCAAGTTTTAATGACCACTATAGTCAGACTCAGGAAGTGTTCTTTATTAGTGGTGAAATGGCAAGGTCAATTATTGTCCTGTACTATTTAAATTTCATTAAGAAATCAGTTGGCGATTTTAGCTGACATCATTTAGGTTATGGAAGTCTTTATCATATTGGGATTTAGTTAGTGGATATGCATGGTATTTTATTGCAAACATATATTTATATTGATTTGGCACCATTTCCACCCAATTACCCTCCACCGAATTATTCGCCATGGTCTTAATGAATATTTGTTAATTTGCACGAGTACACTTGGTGTCGGCAATGTTAGATTGTTTAAATTGGATGCAATGATAATACACATTGAATAGTAACATTAATATTGGTTAAGCCGCAATTTAATATTTGCTCAATGGCAATGTTAAGTAGTTGTTGATTGCAACTGTTCATATTATTAATGGAATGTTAATGCTGGTGGAATTGCGAGGTTAAGTAATTGTTAAATCGAATATTAATATTATTTATTGAATTGGTAATGCTGGTAGATTTGCATTGTTAAGTAATTGTTTACTTATTGAGTAGTTGCAATGTTATTATTATTTAATGGAAATGTCAATTCTAGTTGAAATGCATGTTAAGTAGTGGGTTAATTGCCATGTTCATATTAGTAATGGAAGGTTAAAGTTAAATATTTAATTGCAATTTGAATACTAGTAATCGAAATGTTAATGTGGGTTGAATTGCAATATTGAGTAATTGTTCAAATTGCAATGTTAATGGGGATGCTTAAGTTGCGAGGTTAATATTTGTTAAATGAAGGTTCGTTATGATGTTAGATCGCAATGTTATTATTGACTAAATTGAAGTGTTAATGTTAACTTATGGTATTGTGATGCTATTATTTGTTAGGTTATTGGAAAGTATGGTAATATTGGTTTAATGTGCAACGTTGGTACTTGGTTACATTGCAAGGATAATATTGATCAACTACATTGCTAAAGATAATGCTTCACTGCAATATTAATATTTGCTTAGTTTGCCATGGTAACACTAGTTAAATTGCAAGATGAATAATTGTTTCAATTAGCAATGTTAATAATGAGGCCAATCACAATGTTAATAATTTTTTTCTTGAATGTTCATGATGGAGTTTAAATTGCCAAGATAAGCTTCGTTTAAATTGAAGTGTTGATGAAATGTCTAATTTGCAATTCTATTGTTGTTAGGTTATTAGAATGTATGGTAATAAACAGGTAGGAAGGGCAAGTTAATAAGGAGAATGTAATGTCGTGTGTTCACCATTATGGTATTGATGTCGTTGCTCATTTATGGCAATTAACTGAAAAATGCAATGTGCTTGTGTTTATTGTTGTCCCTGAAATCGTGCCTAATGACTTATAACTAATAATGGGGGTTGGGATTATAGGCTTTCACCTTACGATAAGCCTTCGTCGGTTAATGATAATTAATGGAGCAATTGGTCTTGATTGATGTCTTCGGGTCCCAATAGTGGTTGGTTGATTGAGTCCACTTGACTTGTGTCTCCCGTAGAGGTCGTGATTGTCCCTGATTTTGTAGTACTTGGTGGTATTGTATTGAGTAGTCTGTTTGTGTCAGGCGGGATCTAGACATCTCTTGTAGCTTAGCATTTATTTCTATGTGTAAAACCGGTGGAAGGAATCTAGTGCCGTATCAAGAGTCTCGGGTTGTTTAAAGGCACAGTTCCACTCTTGCAACACACTCTGATCCGTATTAGTAGTCTCGGGCTGTTTAAAGGCACAATTCTACTACTGCGACTCTACTGTTAGATTCTTTCATTCTGTGACAGTACTGCACCTAACCCCTGGTGTCTGTTTCTTCTTACAGCTGTTAGTTTCACGCCTATGTCCAGGGGTGTTTGTTCCTCGTTGTCACTGTGATATGTCGGGTCATCTTGATTGTGTTTGTCCTACTTGTGTCCTGTTGGATCGAGTGGTGGCATAGAGTCAAGGGGGTTGTTTCTTCTACACGTGTGCACACACCTTAACAAACAAAAAAAAATTTGCACCGGTTGACAGAGTAGTTGTCCTTAACTAGGAGGGTTGTTACATTTTCGAACACCTACCATGAGAAGTGATGAAATCCACTATGGTGATGCGTGAAGGTATAAATGAGGTTGTTATAACTAGGAGACAAAGGGTGATGAAATATCGAGGCCCGTAGAAATACGTCTTAGGTGTCCTCCCTCATACAAGAGCCACCTCGATAGAATCCTAATAGAATGGCCACTAAGATACCTCTTCATAGATGCATTAAATATGTTACCTTTGCTTCAATATGAAATGAAATGGTCATGGAATATTCATTATTTAAAGAGATAGGAGTCTCAATCAAACCTCTGGTCCCAACCTTAGCATTATCCACTCCGAAGAGTGTGCTTGTTTGGATACTTGAGAGGTACAATGGTTGAGTGTTTCGATACTTGAGAGGTACAATGTAGTACAAGCTACAAGGTGACACTTCCACATTGTGCCCTAGTGAAAGCCTCTTTTATGAGTTTGAAAGGATTCATTGAAAATTTATACAAGGAAGGGTCGATCAACCCTTACATAGTAGGAAAAATAAATAAAAAAGATTAATTGGAAATATGAATCGATAAGTTGTGATAAAACCTTCCTTGTTCCTGACCTAGTGATATACCATTCTATGAGACAAAGAGTTGCTTGAAATGGAACAATTATCATTAGATAAAGGTTGATTGGCACTTGCACATTATGCCCCTAGCACATACCTCTTCTATTAGTTTKAAAATGATTCATTGAAAATTTATACAAGGAAGAGTTGATCAACCCTTGTAGACTAGGTCAAATAAGGGAAAAGGATTAATTAAAAAGATCGAATGTGAAAGGGGAAATCAACCCTTCTTTATTATTCCCCTAAAGAAATGTCATTCTACGAGATGGAGATTTGACTAGAATGAAACAATTATATATACAAGGGTCAACTCACCCTTCCACATTATGCTCCCAATGCAAATCTCTTCTTTGAGTTTGAAAATGCTTCACTGAGAAGTTATAGAAGGAAGTGTCAGTCGACTCTTCTAGATTAAGAGATATAACAAAATTGATTAATTAAAAATCTAAATGCATAAGTGGTGGTCATTCCTTCCATATTCTTCACCTAAAGAGATACTATTCTAGGATACTAAGAGTTGACTGAAATGGAACAATTCTATATAAAATGGTTTGTCTACCCTTCCACATTATTCCCCCAACAAATTAATACCTCTTCTATTAATTTTAAAATGATTCACTGAAAATTTATATAAGGAATGGTTGACCTATTCGTCCAAACTAGCTCAAATAACAATAAGGATTAATTTAAAATATGAATGCAAAAGGAGTTCCTAACCCTTTTTTATTCCTCCCCTAAAGAAATACCAATCCAAGAAATCGATAGTTAACTAGAAGGGAACAATTATCTATAGAAGGGTCGATCGACCTTTCCACATTATTATCCTAGTGAAAACCTCTTCCATGACTTTAAAAAAGGAATCACTGAAACAATTGTATGATGAAGGATCAACTGACCCTTTGACCCTTCTAAACTAGGTTAAACAATGACAATGATGAATTAAAAATATGAATGAAAAAGGGGCAGTGGACCCTTACTTATTCTTCCCCTAAAGATATGTCATTTTACAAATGGAGAGTGGAATAGAATGGAACAATTATCTATAGAATTTCCATCCAACTTTCAAATAATGCCCCGAACGTAAACCTCTTACAGGGTTTCACTAGTTAGGCAATACTATACTATGTGAGTTCATATTAGGGGGCTTAAAATCCTAAAAACATGAAAACAATATATTTCCTAGTATATAGGGGTATGAGGATATTTTTAATATATTTAAAACATATGGATATTAGAGAAGGATTAGAATTAGGTATGTGACAATTATAATTAGGTATCAATAGGTTTTAATGTGATGATTAAAAATGTCACAGAAATAATGTATACCTATTATATCTATGGGACATAGGTGGTTTTATAATATACCCCCCAATCTCCATGAACCTTGAATTAATTGGTCTCCCCTAACCCAATCACTCCCTCACACATTATGACCAAAAAAATCATCATGTTAACCCCTAAGGCACTATTTCCAGTAACCACTAATCCACCAATATTACTTTGAACACACTACATTATTACTTTGAAATGGGTTAAGTATTGACCTAGAAACAATAATATACAAGGGTCAATTGACCCTTCCACATTATTCTCCCAATGCAAATCTCTTCTTTGAGTTTGAAAAGGATTCACTGAGAAGTTATACAAGGAAGTGTTAGTTGACTCTTCTAGATTAGGATATATAAAAAAAATGATTAATTAAAAATCTAAATGCATAAGTGGTGGTCATTCCTTCCTTATTATTCACCTAAAGAGGTACTATTCTAGCATACTAAGAGTTGATTGAAATGGAACAATTCTCTATAAAATGGTTTATATGCCCTTCCACATTATTCCCCCAACAACTTAATACCTCTTCTATTAATTTTAAAATGATTCGCTGAAAATTTATATAAGGAATGGTTGACATATTCTTCCAAACTAGCTCAAACAACAATAAGTATTAATTTAAAATATGAATGCAAAAGGAGTTCCTAACCCTTTTTTATTCCTCCCCTAAAGAAATACCAATCCAGGAAATGGATAGTTAACTAGAAGGGAACAATTATATATAGAAGGGTCGATTGACCTTTCCACATTATTCCCCTAGTGCAAACCTCTTCCATGACTTTCAAAAAGGATTCATTGAAAAAATTGTATGATGAAGGACCAACTGGCCCTTTGACCCTTCTAAACAAGGTTAAACAATGACAGGGATAAATTAAAAATATGAATGAAAAAGGGGCAGTTGACCCTTACTTATTCTTCCCCTAAAGATATACCATTTTACAAATGGAGAGTCAAATATAATGGAACAATTATCTATAGAATGTCCATCCAACTTTCAATTAATTCCCCGAACGTAAACCTCTTATGGGGTTTCACTAGTTAGGGAATACTATACTATGTGAGTTCATATTGGGGGGTTTAAAATTCCAAAAACATGAAAACAATATATTTTCAAGTATATAGGGGTTGGAGGATATTTTTAATATATTTAAAACATATGGATAGTAGAGAAGGATTAGAATTAGGTATGTGACGATTAGAATTAGGTATCAATAGGTTTTAATGTGATGATTAAAAATGTCACGGAAATAATGTATACCTATGATATCTATGGGACACAAGTGGTTTTCTAATATACCCCCCAATCTCCATGAACCTTCAATTAAATGGTCTCCCCTAAGCCAATCACTCCCTCACACATTATGACCAAAAAAATAATCATGTTAACCCCTAAGGCACTATTGCCACTAACCACTGATCCACCAATATTACTTTGAACACACTACATTATTACTTTGAAATGGGTTAAGTATTGACCTAGAAGTGGGTTACGTGACCTACAAGATACTTCTAAGGAAGATAATTGGAGATGACTAATGACCTTGTGATCTAATGATCGTTGGGTGACAACTGTCATGAAGGGTGATGACTAAGACTAGGGGAAACTTTTAATTCAAGACTAGGAATGACCAGGCCCACATCAAGTGAAGGATCCCAAAGTTGTAGGGTTATAAAGCCTCATGATCCCAATGTCATCCATATGACTCCAACCTTGTGATCTAATGATGTCAACAACAACACATCCATTCACTGGGAACAAATCAATGACTCCACTAAATTAGGGCTTATGGTTTACATGATGAATTGATGATGGAAGAAAGTGTGTGTGTCACTCAAATTTGAGTACATAAACCCTCCCATANGATATTAGAGAAGGATTAGAATTAGGTATGTGATGATTAGAATTAGGTATCAATAGGTTTTAATGTGACGATTAAAAATGTCACAGAAATAATGTATACCTATGATATCTATGGGGCATAGGTGGTTTTCTAATATACCCTTCAATCTCCATGAACCTTGAATTAAATGGTCTCCCCTAACCCAATCACTCTCTCACACATTATGACCGAAAAAATCATCATGTTAACCCCTAAGACACTATTGCCACTAACCAATAATCCACCAATATTACTTTGAAGACACTACATTATTACTTTGAAATGGGTTAAGTACTGACCTAGAAACAATTATATATACAAGGGTCAACTGACCCTTCCACATTATGCTCCCAATGAAAATCTCTTCTTTGAGTCTGAAAAGGCTTCACTGAGAAGTTATACAAGGAAGTGTCAGTCGACTCTTCTATATTAGGAGATATAACAAAATTGATTAATAAAAAATCTAAATGCATAAGTGGTGGTCATTCCTTCCTTATTCTTCACCTAAAGAGGTACTATTTTGGGATACTAAGAGTTGACTGAAATGGAACAATTCTCTATAAAATGGTTTGTCTACCCTTCCACATTATTCCCAAAACAACTTAATACCTCTTCTATTAATTTTAAAATGATTCGTTGAAAATTTATACAAGGATTGGTTGACCTATTCTTCCAAACTAGCTCAAATAACAATAAGGATTAATTTAAAATATGAATGCAAAAGGAGTTCCTAACCCTTTTTTATTCCTCCCCTAAAGAAATACCAATCTAAGAAATGGACAGTTAACTAGAAGGGAACAATTATCTATAGAAGGGTCAATCGACCTTTCCACATTATTCCCCTAGTGCAAACATCTTCCATGACTTTCAAAAAGGATTCAATGAAAAAATTGTATGATGAAGGATCAACTAACCCTTTGACCCTTCTAAACCAGGTTAAACAATGACGAGGATGAATTAAAAATATGAATGCAAAAGGGGCAGTTGACCCTTACTTATTCTTCCCCTAAAGATATACCATTTTACAAATGGAGAGTGGAATAGAATGGAACAATTATCTATAGAATGTCCATCCAACTTTCAAATAATGCCCCGAACGTAAACCTCTTACGGGGTTTCACTAGTTAGGAAATACTATACTATGTGAGTTCATATTGGGGAGTTTTAAATTCTAAAAACATGAAAACAATATATTTCCTAGTATATAGGGGTCGGAGGATATTTTTAATATATTTAAAACATATGGATATTAGAGAAGGATTAGAATTAGGTATGTGACGAGTAGAATTAGGTATCAATAGGTTTTAATGTGACGATTAAAAATGTCATAGAAATAATGTATACCTATGATATCTATGGGACATAGGTGTCTTTCTAATATACCCTCAAATCTCCATGAACCTTGAATTAAATGGTATCCCCTAACCCAATCACTCCCTCACACATTATTATCGAAAAAATCATCATGTTAACCCCTAAGGCATTATTTCCACTAACCATTAATCCACCAATATTACTTTGAAAACACTACATTATTACTTTGAAATGGGTTAAGTACTGACCTAGAAGTTGGTTACGTGACCTAGAAGATGCTTCTAAGGAAGATACTTGGATATGACTAATGACCTTGTGATCTAATGATCGTTGGGTGACAACTGTCATGAAGGGTGATCACTAAGACTAGGGGAAACTTTCAATTCAAGGCTGGGAATGACCAGGCCCACATCAAGTGAAGGATCCCAAAGTTGTAGGGTTATAAAGCCTCATGATCCCAATGCCGTCCATATGCCTCCAACCTTGTGATCTAATGATCTAATGATGTCAACAACAACACATCCATTCACTGGGAACAAATCGATGACTCCACTAAATTAGGTTATATGGTTTACACGATGAATTGATGATGGAAGAAAGTGGGTGTGTCACTTAAATTTGAGTCCAAAAACCCTCCCATATCGTTAAGGCATGCCAATAGTCTATCCATGACAAATTTTAGTGCTTACAGAAACTGTTTGAAAAAATTTCAACGTTGGCCCCATTCGTAGGTCCATGTTGCCAATGTCTAGTCTTCGTGCAATTTTTGTTCCTCCTTCATCGTTCTTCATTCCTCTTTACTTGAACATGGTGTAGTCCCCAAGATCCATTATTTTTGTACAAAATTATATACTAATGGCATAAAATTATCAACGAAATTTTTTCGTTGATAGTATAGCAAATTCGTCGCAAGATTATTTACATTTGTCTCTCTTGCGACGATATCAAATGATGCTTGGATTCATTTCATATTTGGTTTATCAACTTGAAATCNTTAACCCCTAAGGCACTATTGCCACTAACCACTGATCCACCAATATTACTTTGAACACACTACATTATTACTTTGAAATGGGTTAAGTATTGACCTAGAAGTGGGTTACGTGACCTACAAGATACTTCTAAGGAAGATAATTGGAGATGACTAATGACCTTGTGATCTAATGATCGTTGGGTGACAACTGTCATGAAGGGTGATGACTAAGACTAGGGGAAACTTTTAATTCAAGACTAGGAATGACCAGGCCCACATCAAGTGAAGGATCCCAAAGTTGTAGGGTTATAAAGCCTCATGATCCCAATGTCATCCATATGACTCCAACCTTGTGATCTAATGATGTCAACAACAACACATCCATTCACTGGGAACAAATCAATGACTCCACTAAATTAGGGCTTATGGTTTACATGATGAATTGATGATGGAAGAAAGTGTGTGTGTCACTCAAATTTGAGTACATAAACCCTCCCATATCATTAAGGCATGCCAATAGTCTATCCATGACAAATTTCAGTGCTTACAGAAACTGTTTGAAAAACTTTCAATGTTGGCCCCATTCGTAGGTCCATGTTGTCGGTGTCTTTTCCTCATGCAATTTTCTTTCCTCCTTCATCGTTCCTCATTCCTCTTTCCTTGACCATGGTGTAGTCCCCAAGATCCATTATTTTTGTACAAAATTACATACTAATGGCATAAAATTATCGATGAATTTTTTTCATCGATAGTATAGAAAATTCGTTGCAAGATTATTTACATTCATCTCTCTTGCGATGATATAAAATAATTCTTGGATTCATTTCATATTTGGTTTATCAACTTTAAATATCAATTTGATACTTTGCACACTAGTTGGACCTTCAGTTAAATACAAATATGAAACTTGGAATCATTAACATATCTACTAGAACATATGAAAAATAGGGTTTATGATTTACATGATGAATTGATGATGGAAGAAAGTGGGTTTTTCATTCAAATTTGAGTCCATAAACCCTCCCATATCGTTAAGGCATTCCAATAGTCTATCCATGACAAATTTCAGTGCTTACATAAACTGTTTGAAAAATTTCAACGTTGGCCCCATTTGCAGGTCCATGTTGCCGATGTCAAGTCCTTGTGCAATTTCCGTTCCTCCTTCATCGTTCCTCATTCCTATTTCCTTGAACATGGTTTAGTACCCAAGATCCATTATTTTTGTACATAATTACATACTAATGGCATAAAATTATCGACAAATGTTTTTCGTCGATAGTATAGCGAATTCATTGCAAGATTATTTACATTTGTCTCTCTTGCGACGATATCAAATGATTCTTGGATTCATTTCATATTTGGTTTATCAACTTGAAATATCAATTTTATACTTTTCACACTAGCTGGATCTTCAGTCAAATACAAATATGAAACTTGGAATCATGAACATATCTACTATAACATATGAAAAATAGGGTTTATGGTTTCTGTTAGGACCACATATTGTACCCTTTTTGCCCATACTTTTTGCTATTATTTTACCCTTCATCACCTACATTTTGACTTATACTATCATTTCATCTAATCATTCCAAGGTAT